>CBVK0102431127.1:0-11566 GCA_900067695.1 Picea abies | reverse complement strand
AAGAAAGATACCGGGAAGTGGTGTGACTTCCATAAGATCCCCTGGCATAACACTGTTGATTTCCTCCCAAAGTAGTAATTAGTGGTTGAGGTAGAAGCCTATGAATCAGATGTAGGTTCTGACTTGATTCAGAGCCATAAAAATGGAGACAGATCATTGATGTGGAACTCAGTGCCACCATTTCTACCACCAAGATCTATCCTGGTGACCCTAATGAGCCAGAGGAAGACGAGTGACTCTTTCATTCACATATGTGGGTAAAAGGCACTCCATTACACTTCATCATTGATAGTGGTATCTAGAAGAACCTCATCTCAACAGAGTTCATCAAGAAACTAGCCCTGCTGACAATGCCACAACTGTATCCCTACACCATCTGATGGATCCGTCAATGAAGCGATCTTTGCGTCAGCCAATAGTGTTGTATGTCATACAACAACAAGCAATTCAAAGATGAGGTATTGTGTGATGTTTCTCCCCTTGAAGTTTAAGCAATTCAAAGATGAGGTATTGTGTGATGTTTCTCCCCTTGAAGTTTGTGATGTTCATTTTTTCCAACCTTATTTGTGGAAACATCATGTTGTATATGAGTCTAGGCCTCGCAGTGTTATTATTACTTTGAACAAGAAATTGTATAGGATTCCCGAGGTAGTCCCACCTAGTTCTATTCCTTGATATTTTCCAAGCAATGAAGGAAGGTCATTTCTCAAACCGAGAAGTTTGTATTCTTCGTGATTCACTCTCAGAGTGAGTGAAAGGTTGTAGCCACATTCATGGCCTTCGTGGATGACCTCTCCACGCAGCAGAAGCAAGTGGATAAGGTCATGGAAGAATACAAAGATATCTTCTCATCACCTACTGGGGCACCTCTACACTGTCAGGTCAAGAATCCCATATATCTTACCCTTGACGCACAACTACCCAATGAGCCAGTCTATCATTGCTCTCTATTATTAAATGAGGAGATCAAGCATCATATCTAAGAACTTATTCACAAGGGGCACATCCAATCAAACTCATCACCTTGAGGAAGCCCAATTGTACCGGTGCAGAAGAAAGACGAGACTTGGCGACTCTGCATTGATTATTAGGCCCTAAATAAAATGACAATGAGGAGATGGTACCTGATTCCTTGAATCGACAATTTACTTGATCAGGTCAAGGCAGCCAAATAATTTAGTAAGATTGATCTGAATTCTATCTACCATCAAGTCCCCATAGAATAGACATATGTATAGAAAATTGCCTTCAAGTCAAAAGAAGGTCCTTTTGAATGGCTCTTCATGCCCTTTGGTTTGACAAATTCCCCAACAACTTTCATGAGGATGATGGACGATGTTGTTTGTACTTTCACTAATTATTTTGGGGTGGTGTATCTGGATGACATCCTCATCTAAAACAAGACTTGGGAAGAACACTTGCAGCATATTCAACAGGTTCTTCAAACTCTGCGGCAACAAAAGCTATATGCCAACTTGGAAAAAGGTTCCTTCAACATGGAAAGGTGCCAATACCTAGGATACATTGTTTATTTGCATGGTGTGTATGTTGATCCAACCAAGATCCAAATCATTCATGACTGGTCAACCCCAACCACACTCACTGAGCTTCAGAGCCTCTTAGGCCTTGTCAATTTCTATTGTAGGTTCATGTTGGGATTCTCCCATATTGCATGGGCCCTCAGCCAAATAACCATGGGTGGTGATAAGGAAAAATTTGTGTGGGGCATGTACCAATAGAAAACATTCAATGATATGAAGTAGTGCTTGTGATCCACCCCAACACTTTCATTACTTTACCTTCAACATCCTTTTGAGATTGAGATAGATGCTTCAGACTATGTTGTGGGTGCAGTCATCACTCAACATGGCCACCCCATGGCTTATCATAGTGAGACACTATCATATGTCACCCATAATTACCCTACTTATGAAAAACAAATGTACTACATTGTGCAAGCCTACCTACAGTGGAGGAATTACATTGTCAAGAAGGAGATAGTCATCCACACTGATCATAATCCACTGCAGTTCGTGCAGACACAAGGAAAATCGTAGAATGATTGCCATCAGAAGTGGTCCACATATTTGCAACAATTCCACCTCAAAATCAAGTATAAAACATGAAGTACCAATTGAGTCGTTGATTTCCTCACTAACCTCCAGTAGTGGCACTCACCACAATGTTCAATTATTGTGGCCACGAGACCTTGGGATGGCCCCACCTCTATGAGACAGATCCTGACTTCACCAACACCTACAATATGTTGGGTGCAAAGACAATTGTCACTAATTTCCATATTTAGGACATGATGTTGTTCCATATGGGCCATCTCTTTATTCCATCAAGCTAGCGAGAAAAGATGATTTGAGAATCCCACTACAGTCGGATGGCAGGACATTTTGGCATGGAAAAGACAGTGGTAGTGCTACAACGACATTTCTACTGGCCAAAACTTTGACAGCATGTCAACAATTATATCTAGCCCTGCACTTCCTATGCTATTTCCAAATCGAACACTAAGAAATAAGGAATGTAAAATATTGTTTCTACTTCTTACAAGCCCTGGGAATCCATCTCAATGGACTACATGTCGGGCCTTCCATCCACCAAGCAGGGAAATGATTGTGTTTTTTTGGTTGTTGATCACTTTTCCAAGATGGTGATTCTGGCCTCCTGCAAGAAGAGCATCATAGTAGAGGCCACTGCCAAGATCTTCTTTGAACGAGTGTGGGTACACTTTCGGATACTACAAAACATTATCTCATATAGGGAAAATTGGTTCCTCAACAAATTCTGGTCGAGCCTCTGGTCATTGTTGGACACCAAGCTCACCAAGTCCACTACCTTCCACCCCCATATGGATGGCCAAACTGAGGTCATCAACCAAATTATCGTGCACATCCTATGCATGCACAATTCCAAGCACCCTCGCACCTGGGATGAGAGTATTCCATATGTTCAACACAACTACAATATATCCATACATAGCCATATCAACCACAACCCCTTTCAGGTGGGGTTGGTATTTCAACTATTGGGTCCCATGGATGTTGCACTACCCCTTGTGGCCACCCAGGAAGACTCGTCACATGCTCCAAATAGAGATGGAAAATCCCCCAGTTCATTGAGAAGATCCATCACATTTTCCAACAACTTCAAGATATTTACATAATTCCAATTCCAAGTACAATCAGTGCCATGATCAACATCGAGTGCCACACCAGTTTTAGGTGGGAGACAAATTTTGGTTGCACTTGCAAAAAGAACTCCTTACATGGCCTCATCAGAATCTCTGTCCACTCTGTTATTGACCCTAAACCATCACCAAGGATGTGGGTGACAATGGTTTTAATCTCAACCTTCCCCCCTTCCTTGGCTTGCACCCAATGTTCAATGTGGACCTCCTTCGGCCTTATTTTCCACCACTATTGGACACCTCGGAGATAGAAGAACAATTGACACCAAAAAATCTCAACCTTGACTATATTGAACAATAAAACACTGATCATATTGTAGACACATAGGTCAACATCACTCACCAATAGAGGATCCAACTTTATCGGGTTGTCAAAGAAGGGAAACTTCTGCACCAAGGCAAGTGGCTCACCTGGGGCCAAATTCAGTAGAAATTTCCTCATCTGGTGGAGGTGCTCAATGAAATGGAGACCATTTATTCCTAAGGGGTTAGTATTGATCCAGGAGGATCTCAGTGGCCACCCACCTTTTCCAACTAGCTCAAAACATTTTTTGGCAACTTACTATTTTTAGCATTTTTTGGGTTCCTGAACTTCTAGGGCCATTTTGAGGGCATAAACGATCTTTTTTCATGATAAAGCACCTCAATGATATCCAAATGATTTTATTGATCCCCTAAATGAATCTCCTCATAAATACCTTTCCAATGAGCTATCATGCACCCTAAACGAATATTGTATGCAAAAGTTATGACCCCAGGAAGTTGATGTACTAACTTACCCCACATGAATTTTGACGCTTCATCTCCTAGGGTTAGGTTTTTGGATGTATAGGATTTTTGCATTCATACTTGTTGTTAAAAAATACTTTAGAGCCTCATTTTACTCATCTTCTTGCGAATGAGCATAGTCATCACATCTCTTCTCACTTCTAGCAAGCTTGTTTTCAATCTGCATTTTACAGTTTTCAATATATTTATTATTTAATAGAAGTCAAGTTTTATTGTATATCTGTTATTTTTCACTTTGTATCTATTTTAATATTATAAATATGTGGTTTCATTTCTTTCCACTCATAAAATTGGATCAATAGTTAATCCTTTAATTCCATAGTTGTAGATTCAAAGTTTTGATAATTGTTTAGCTATGTTTTCAATTTTGTTGTTAGATTCTATTCTAGTGAGTGAATGTGTGTTTATCATAAGATGAGAATTTAACATGATTTTGAAAGAATAGTTGGTTGTTAGAAATGTAACCCAAGCCAAAAGAACTTCATGTACATGGTGCATCCCTCAACCTCATGGTATGTTTCTCAAAGCAAAACAATAAACAAAACATTTAAAAGTGTGTCTATTAAAAAAACATGACTAAAGCAATGGCTAAACATGTTGGCAAGCATCATGTTTGTCAAGTTTCCAAGAGGAAACAACAAAATATTCCAACTACCACAAAATTACAAATACTAGATAAACCATGGCAACATATAAGCAACAATTTTGCATTGGGTTCATAAATAACTCAAAGATCTTATAATGGAACTATATTTTTTGTTTTTCATAACTATTCGAAGATGATGCATTTTATAACTTGTACAAAACATTGATATGTATCTCATATTTCAAGGATCTACCATCGAGAAGTGGTCTAGATGGATAGATTGCCTATGTCACCTCTAACAAAGAATCCAAATATACTTAAGCTTTGTTTTAGTGAATATTGTGGGAAACACTGAGAGACCAACTTCAATTTAGCGCTACTATAAACCTCAAACTAATAGATATACAAAAGTGGTAAATTGATCACTTGGAAATGTGTTGCAATGTCTATTTCTAGATCGATCAAATCGATATTACTTGATGTTTAAATAAGAAAAGTTTGCTATTAATGATTTTGTTGATTGTAGAATATGTTGTTCGTCTTTTCAAGATTGTATGTCGACACTCTTAAACTAGAGTGACAATATTCAAATCGACATTGGACACTCATGTTTTTTATGGTGCTAGAAAACGTATAGAAGATTATATTTTCTTTAAGAAAATTCAAGGATAAGGATGCCTATGAAGAAGAAAGAAAACAAGTATCAAAATAGAGATATGTTAATGGTGTAATTTACAAAAAATATGTTTCTCAACGGCCAATATAAAAAACAAAAATTGAACTTTGAACCCTATTAAATCACGAGGAAATTAGGTGATAATACTCTTATTATGAATCTACCAAAGGAGTTGGACATCAATCCTATTTTCATTATTGTTATTTCCAAAGGGATAAAAACATGGAGTGAAGGGGCAATGTAGCATAGGAAAAAACTAATGGAGTGTTAAGGTTATGGCCAAAAAACAATCACAATATTGAAAATAAGAGTGATATCAAACTCATGTTTCTTATGATGTTATATAACTTGTAGAATATTATATGTTTCTTTAAGAAACTTCAAGGACAAGGATCATATGAATAAGAAAGAAAACAAGTATCAAATTAGAGATATGGTAATGGTGTATTTAAAAAAAAAAATGTTTTTCAAAGGCCAATATAAGAAATAAAAATTGAACTTTGGACCCTACTAAATCTTGAGAAAATTAGGCAATAATACTCATATTATGAATCTACCAAATCATTTGGATGTCACTCCTATTTTCAATATTGTGATTTCCAAATGGATAAGAACATGGAACAAAGGGTCAATGTAGTATAGTACAAGTCCAAAGGAAGATTAAGGTTGTGCCAAAAATGCCATGTAAAATTATAATAGAGATCTTTCAAATGAAAGTGAATGCATTTTCATCATGGCAAGGATCTGAGCAATACTACCTTATCCTATGTTGGTGTTGAAGGCTGAACTAAAAGCTCTTCCACTAGAGTTGTTGGAAGAACATATTTCATGTTGTATATAACAATGAGATTCCATAAGTCAATAGAAAGAATCAAAGGCTAGTAAGGAATGTTTGACATTGTGAAATGCATACTTTGGCATTAATACAATTATTACAATACACTAGTGGTAAAATATTTGTGTACTATATGTGTGAGTTTGTGTGGAGAAGTCCATAAATAAAATAGTTTACTTTGGTTTTCCTATGAGCATGGAATATCTGGAAAGGTTCCATGTGAGATAATATGGGCTTGAATTCCTTCACTTGAATACAGTGTTTCAACTTTAGGTGGTGTTCTCATGCTTCTATATTGATAAGGCTGCAGTATTTTGGGAACAACCTTCTCCATAAGGCTTGGATTAGTCTCTAGTATTGTCTTTGACTGAGTAGTGATGGCTTGACTTGGGTTGGATTCAAGTTTGAGCTCGATTTGGATGAGGTTCTCAATTTCTTAGTATTGAGTATACTATTTCATGTATCTTGTATCCACTGCCTTGCATCTCATGGAACCTTTCCTTACTAGAGTTCACTTAGGTGATAGTGAATCATTTTGGATGCTCTATATTTATCTCTCATGCAAAGAATTTTGCATTCCTATTTTTTCTTTTTTTTTTTCTACTAGAATATCATTATCCTTTCTACATCCAATGTTGGTTTGGATGAACAACAAAAATTTCTTTTCATTGGTTTTGACACCTCAGTTATTCCTCTTGAGATATGATTAGTTATTTCTTCATCTTACCAACTATTGTTATGCTATTATGATTAGTTTATATGAACATATAAATTTTATTCTTAATCATATAACACACCCATGCCCAGACCCAGACCCACATACACACATATATGATTCAAGATGTTTTTTTTTAGTAGAAATATATATTCATTGTTTCAGTTTCTACATTTTGTCATCTATAAAATTAATTAATGCAGTTTCAATAGCCTTACCTTTGCATTCATTTTGAATTTTCCAAACTGTTATATTGTACCATGAATAGTTTTGTCATCTTCAATTTTCTTTTTATTATATTTTTTTGAGGGGGTTGGATTCCCAAGACTCAACAGTAGGGACTAAAACCAAGGAAGAGGACCAAGTAGACTCTCCCTTTTTTGGAATGGAATAGTCCTCCACATTATGGTTTGACGATCATTCGATGGGATTTATAAAAATGTTAACATTTTAAAGTGTTTACCCAGTAAATAGTGCCTGAATTTCTAAAGTGCATATACCATGGCTAGGCCTTCTCTTTCTGTGGTGTTGTAATTCTTCTCTGATTCTGACAGATTTCTTCTTGCAAAGGATATAGGATGGTCTAATTTCCCTGCTCCTGGTTATGCCAGAATTGATCCAAGTGCTATGGTTGATGCATCTACATGCACATGAAATGTATTTTCCCAATCTGGAAATACCAGTATAGCTGTTGTTACCATCTTTTCCTTTAAAGTGTCAAATCCTTGTTGGTAGTCTCCATTCCACATGTGGTGTCCTTCTTTAAAACAATTTCCATTGGTGAAGTAATTTTCACATACCCCTTTATAAATTTCTTGTAATAACATGTATGTCCTAGTGTTACTCTTAATTGGTGCACGGACTTTGGTGGTGGTAAATTTACATTGACTACAATATTATCAAGGTCCACTAGTAAACCTTGTTTACACACTATATGTCTAAATAGATCCTTGTTTAAAATGTTCACAGAATAAGTTTGACGTGCAAAAAGAAAAGGAAACATTTAAGGAAGCCAGACATGAGTGTCTCAAGAAGAATGTTGCATCTACATCAATCGCGCAACAACCTCAAAACCCACCAATATGTGGGATTCCATTCTCAATGGACCATACCAATAAAGAACAATCTCTAGAGAAAGTAAGTACCACAAATAATTTTTTGCAATCATGTGTTAAGTTATTGAATGGACCATCATCTGTTAAGGTCTTAAAAAATATGCTAGAAATATGTAACACAGAGGTGGAAGGGAAATTAGAGAAGAAGTCAGTCAATCATCTCCATACAAGAAGTACAAGAAGAGAATTTAGATTGAATGCCAACATTGGGGATTTTAATATGGGTGATGTTATAATGGATATAGGCTCTAAAGTGAATGTCTTACCTAAGAATACATGGTAGTGTATAGGAGAAACCACACTAGGCTATTCACTTGTCCAATTGAAATTATCAAATCAACATAGAATGCTACCAATTTGAAGGCTTAAAGGTGTGATAGTAGATTTGGATGGAGTGTGCACTATGGAAGATTTTGAAGTAATAGAGATAGTAGATGGCACAACACCTTACCCAACATTTCTTTGATTGGATTGGGAATTTGATAACCAGGCTATAATCAACCTGAAGACAAGGAAAATGAATTTTGAATCATGCGAATATAGAGTCATTGCACCATTGGATCCCTCAGAAGGAGAAAGGTTTGTAGAAGCCAATTTCTTGGATATGGAAGAAATAAACCTATTATATAGAACCATCGCGTGATAAGAGGATTATGTTAACCCAACTTCAAATGGGGTACTCAGTTGGAGAAGAATTACATCACATGCTTCCGACTCAGATACATGTTTGGAGAATTGGTGTTATAGAAAGATTTTCCTCACCCTATGCAATCTTGCACAGAGGGCCTTATTCCATTTCCCTGTGCAGACTTATCTTCCCTGTTGATGAAATCTAGAGACAAAAATTAATATTTTTCCACATATACGCATCTTGCACACTATACAACATGTGTATACGCAGGCTGCTCCACTACAACCTACGTACATCAGGATTTGTGCAAAAAAATAAAAATTAAATGTCGGGTTTCCATGTCACGATAGGAGATCTATGATTCTTGGCCTTCCATATAATGGAAACGTTCTGACTCAGCCCTTCAGTTCCATTTTGAAGGCTATAAATGCGCCAATTCCGAGCTATGGAAAAGGAGAAAATAATTCAACTTTGAAAGAAAAGTTACTCTAGAGAAATTATTTACTTCATATTGAGTCTGCATCCCTTTGTCCTTTAAGTCTGAACACAGTGTTCAGTCCCCAATATCTTCCCCTATTGATTGAGAACCTCATTGTTTCTCTTTTATGAGCTTTCCTTTGGTGGAGGCCCAACTGGAAGGAACTTAGTTTCTCAGTTCTGAACCGTGCGTCAATTATGAGCTATGGAAAAGGAGAAAGAATTCAACTTTGAGAGAAAAGTTACTCTGGAGAAATTATTTACCGAGTCTGCATCCCTTTGTCCTTTAAGTCTGAACACAATGTTCAACCCCCAAGCTCTTCCCTTATTGATTGAGAAACTCATTGTTTCTCTTTTATGAGCTTTCCTTTGGTGGAGGCCCAACTGGAAGGAACTTAGTTTCTCGGTTCCAAACCGTGTCGACACGGAAGTCTGTAATATTTTCACTTTTGTTGATCATTTATTAATAGAAATACTCCTTTCCCGTCCAATTGATATCTTGCAAATATATGAGTTATTATCCATGTCCATATTTGTTATGTTTATTAATGTATTATGCTATCTAATGTGCTAGCCTTTTACATTATCACCATATGCTTTCTTTTCTTATTTGTTGAGAACTAGTTGTAGGTATATAGTGTTGGGTTCAAGTGCTCAACGATGGACTTCATCGAACATCTAGATGAGGTAGGCCTCTTTCTTATCTTGCTTTCATATTGGTTTATATAACATATGTTGGAATGGAGTTTATTTCTGTAGTCTGTTGTGGTTTACCCTAGCCATAGAGAGATTTTTCCTCATAACAATTGGCAATAAATAGTACATGAATTTTCCACAAGGAGGTGTGCAAGAATAGACCGCGCAATAAGATGGGGTGGTATAGAGATAAGAGAATTTGCCAATTTTCATGGGATAAATTACTTAGAGTAATTCTTGAAAAAATATGAAGAGGAAGTATTAGAAAATTAGACTCTCTTATCCCTAGATATTGCACTCAAGGAAAACCCTGCAAGATGGTGGGGTGCACACAAAGAAAAAAATAAGGACTGGTATCAGTGTAAACGACTACTGCACATTATATTTGGCACAAAACATGGAAGAAATAAAATGAAGAGGTATGATGGACAAGGAATACCAGTGAAACACTTGGAGAAGTGCAAGACATAGTGGAGGATGACACCACCAGAGGAGTGGCTTCATCACTTTATCCATACATTGGAAGGGATCCCAGTGAACTGTTATATAGACCAGGATGTGTGAAGAGGCACTACAAAATGGACAGGATTACAAAAACATTTTGTAGTAACTTTCTCATTTGAACATGAGAACCCCAACATTGACTCAACGTTGAAACTGATAAGGGAGATGATATTTATTAATGAACCAAAAGTTGAATCTATGATAGAATATCAATAAAAGAACAGACAAACAATCAAATAACTACTTTCATACTATCATGTTGAAGAGGAATCACCAGATGAAGATGACCCACGCAACATTTAGATCACATAGATTGAAAGAGAAAGAGAGGTGGAAGGTCCATCTCTAGAATCAAAAGTATTTGTTGCACCAATCAAAGTTAAGAATGTCAACATTGGAATGAATGATCATCCTAAAATGGAAATTATTGGAGACTATTAGGATGAGAAAACAATAGAAATAATAACATAGTTATTGCACAAATACAATGACCTATTTCCAACAACCTTTCTAGAGATGAAAGGTATAGTAGGGGAGCTAGGTGAGATAAAAACACCCCTCAAACCTAAGGCTATACCTATCAAGAAAATACCTTGCATATTGAATCCGGTTTATAAGAAGAAAGTAAAAGAAGAAATTGATCGAATGTTGGAGGTTGACATTAGAGAACCAGTTGAGGAATCTGAATGGATCAGTCCTATGGTAGTCCAAGAAAAGAAGAAAGGGGGGATAAGTATTTGTGTATATCTGAGTAAACTCAATGATGTTTCCTTACATGACCCTTTCCCTACCCCTTTTATAGATGAGGTCTTAGAGAATGTGGGAGGCCAGGAAGCATATTCATTCACAGATGGATTATTAGGTTACCATCATATCAAAATATCTCTAGAGGATAGGTACAATAATACCTTTTCTACAGAATGGGGATCCTACCAATATATATTCATGCTATTTGGGCTGAAGAATGCACCAATCATTTTTTCAATAGTAGTCATAGCTGCTTTTAAGGAATCCATACATCAATTTCTAGACATATACCTGGATGAATGGACTGTATATATTCTTTTAAAGGACCATGTAGAAGTGTTAAGACTAATCTTGGAAAGATGTAGGCAGTGTCAGATATCATTAAATATCAAGAAATGCATTTTTGGTACACCTTTTGGAATATTGTTTCGACATATAGTGTGTAAAAAAGGTTTACTAGTGGACCTTGATAACATTGTAGTCAATGTAAATTTACCACAACCAAAGTCAGTGCACCAATTAAGAGTAACACTAGGACATACATGTTATTACAAGAAATTTATAAAGGGGTATGTGAAAATTACTTCACCAATGGA
>CBVK0102431110.1:0-16491 GCA_900067695.1 Picea abies | reverse complement strand
GTGGTACTAACCAATTTGTAGGCACACATTTTCACAATGCCCACCACATTTCATGGAACCGCCATTAGCAATCATGATTTGAAAATTGTTGATGAAAAAGATATAGAAATTGATTTCCTGGGCAATGCAACGGTGAATAAAATTATGGGTATTTCCATTGTCAACAAGGATGATGAATTTCCCGTCCTTAATGTAGCCAATTAGCTTGAGGGTTTGGGGATCGAAGAAGCTAGTGAGGGCATGCAATGAAATCAATGGTTCAAATTTTAGTGGGTCAATGGGCATAGTAGTATCATCTATTGGGGGTAACTCTTCCACAGGGGATACTTTAGCCTCCTCTTCATCAATGCCCTAAAAAATGTCCATAAAAATATTTTTTTCCTTACACTTGTGCCCAAGAGAATATTTGTCACCACAATTATAGAAAAGACCCTTGAGTTAGCATTCAACCATTTATGCTCGAGTTAATTTTTGGACCTTGAGAGGGGTGAAATGAGGGGTAGTATTGATAGGTCGAGGGTGAGGAATAAAAGAGGGTTTGTAGTTCCAGGAAAAACCACATGTTGTATTTCTTTCACACACTTAGTAGCTTCCAACTAAGTTTAGGGGCAAGACATGATGACCTAGGCTCATATTTCATCCTTTAGGCCAATGATAAAACATTCCCTGAAGAAGGCATCTATCATGCCATCTATTCTGAAATCCAAGTGCTCAAAGGAGGTTATAAATTCTTCCACTATGCTAGACTATTTCAACTTGGTCAAACGACGTAAATAGGGGGTGTTAGTGTCAAATCATTCATAAAGCTCTGCAACAAACTGGGTCCAAGCAACATACCCTTGGTGTTCAATTTTACACCATTTCCACCATTACCAACATTCAGGACTCATATAGAGAACACCATAACAAAGTCTGGTGAACTCATTAGTAATTCCATGCAAAGAGAAATAATACTCCATTTTGGTGACCCATCCCGTGGGACTGGAACCATCAAATTTATTGACCTCAACTCAGGGAAGACAAGGGTCATAATGAAAGGGGTTGGAATGAAAGGCCATAGTATGGGAGTAGTTAGCACTATCTACTTGGGAGGATTTTTCAAGGAAGTGGGGTCCTGGGATTGGTTCAACACTGAGTGGAGAGATACACTGAGAGTGTAAAGTTTTCCCTCTAATTGTTCAAATTGGGCCTCAAATTTGGAAAATTGACCGTCAACTTTGTAAAATTCAGTCTGGACTTGGCCCTTGAGACGGTCAAAATGGGCCTTGGTCTATCTGATTTCGGTCTACAGGTATTGGGTGGGAGTGTTGGCCATGTGGAAAGTGGGGGTGCCTGGAACAAGGAGTGGGTCCACTGAAAAAAAAATGGATAGGTGATACATATCACTACGATCAAGCCGATAAGGGAAAGCCAATGGGATAGGTGGAAAATAAGGGTTTCGAGAAGGGTGTGTGGAACCATAGGAAAAAAAGGCTTATAAGTGAGAGGTACCAAGACGATCAGGGAAAAAAGGGGAATCCAATGGGATACATCACAAATAAGGATGTCTTGAAGGGGTTCGGGTCCACGGGAAAAAATGATTAAAAATGATAGTTATCATAGTGATTAGGGAGAAGAGATGAATCCAATGGGACATGTCTTGAATAAGGGTGTTGGTGGGACCATTATACTCTTGCAAAGTTATACTCCATTATGAATACTACAGTGACAAATGGACCAAATTACTAACATGAAATATTCTATAGGAATTTCGCAACCAAAATGTAGAAGGAAAGGTTGTGCGACATTAGATCTCATCTATTCCTTTTATGTCCTATTTCTTTCCTAGTGGTAAGGGTTTACAGGGTTCCTACAGACATGGGTTGGCCCTATGCTATATCTCTCTAATATACATGCAGATTCAAATAATAGTACTTGACCCAATATCTCATAGAATCAACTAAGGAGGTTCTATCGTACCCTTAGTCCTGCTACCTGATTACCCAGGTACTAGAGAGTATCTTCTCAAGTGTTGTTCTTAGTGTCACTATAACATTTAGGCAACTGATCGGTTGATTTAGGGTTGGTTTTAGGAGACCTAGGGGAATCCCAATATACCTGACAATACATGGGAGTGATGGCCATGAACAGAGTCTATCTAATGTGATACTACTCGAAGGGTACTGACATGAGTTACATAGGTTTCCAACAAGGTGAAACGTTGGTTTCTAGACAACCCCGTTAAACCGTTTGTATTTTTTTCATGTAGTCTTCCCTGCCACAATTTTACCCACTAAACAATAGATCTACATGATTTGAAGACGCCAACAGTACATGTATCTACCCTGAAAAAACAATTCCTACAGTTTCCATAGAGGAAAGTTCTCTAATACCACTTGTTAGGTATCTGATCTATTATATTAAGAAAAAAACATAAATATTGGAGAAAATACTCGTTGAACAACAAAATGTAGAGAACCACAACCAAAATGATATCTTTATTGATAGAAAGAAATTTTTACTTTCCTCTTCGAGGGGGAAACCTCTAGTAGAGAAACACTATATTGTAATAATTCTCAAGACAAATCTTTCTCATGCCTCCTACTCTTATTTATACTAATTCTTTCTTCTAAAGAACATTCTAGAGGAAGATCTTTCTAGAAGTGGAATATTTTGTTAGGTCTTCTTACATTGAATTTTTCATGTTTATTAAATAGGCCTTATTAACTATTGTTGGCCTTTATTACATGGAAAACATATTATTCTACATACGTGAGGGTTAGGGAGGTTAAGTTCCTAATACATACCATCGATGGGAAGTTAAGGGTAAGATTGAAAAAAGGGTTTGAGGTAAGCATAATTAATGGGGTCCTTTAAATGATTGTTCTTAGAATATATGATGTGGTAAGTGTCGCTACCTAGGTCACTAAGAATGGTGAAGGGACCTTCCCATTTGGGGCTGAATTTTTCCTTTTTGTTGTAAATATAATTCATTTTGAGCACATGATCACCCACATTAAAAATGTGAGGTTGAACCTTCTTTTCGTAAGTGGTGGCCAAACTTTTCTTATACACCTAATTATGTTGGATATCTTGGAGGTATTTCTCATGGAGCATTCATAAATGAGTGAGGCAAGAGGCAAGGACCTCACTCTTATGGGTCAATGCAAAGGATGCAATGAGGAGGGAATGAATCTCAACCTTGAGGGGAAGGATTTCTTCTACCCCACAAGTCAAGAAAAATGGGGTGGAACCCGTCGATGTGAGAGTAGGTACAATAGGCCTAAAGGGAAATAAATATCTTTAGATGCCAATATCTTTTGGAGGATAAAATAATCTTCTTAGGGATAGAAACCAAGGTCTTATTGAAGTAATCAACTTGGCCATTGGATTGGGTATAAATTGTACTTCTTGCAAAGTTATCTCACCTTATGGTTCTTGAAGGCCCCACCATTATCATAAATGACCGTGTGAGGCACCTTGTACCAATAGATGACGTGGTTGAAAGTGAGCATTTCCACGATGTGGCTAGATCCTTTACATACAGAATGGCCTCAACCCACTTTGTGAAATAGTTGGTGGTATCCAGGATGAAGGTATGCAACTCCAAGGAAGTAGAGTGAATCTAATGATATTGAGACCCTAAGTTGTGAACAACCAAATAAATGATATGGGATGTAGAGAGGTAGTAGGGATGTGAATTTTTATTTACATGTTCATAACATTGGGAGAAATTATAGACAAAGTAGAAAGACTCTTGAACTAGGGTGGGCTAGTAGTAACCTGATCAGATGAAATTTTGGGATGTGGCATGGCCCCCAAAATGTCCATTGTAGATCCATTGGTGTCACTATTAGAGAGAAAACTCAACCTCTTTTGGTCCAAGGCATCAAACAAGGAATCATCAAAGTAACTTTCATATAAGGTTCCTCCAACTATGATGTAACACAAGGAAGTCATGCAAATGTGATGTTGTTTAGAAGGGGATGTGTCATCCTTATAATCCCCTAAAGATAAGTATGTATCCTGTAAGGTTCCACCTTACTTACCCACAATACATAAGAAGTTAGGCTCATAATAGGTATACTATTTTTTTATTTTTTAAAAGAAAATCCAAATTATATCATCTGTCATGTAATTATAATCGTGTTTATAATTATGTTGCTATGTACATAAGCACACTCTTGTAAACCTTTTCCAAACCTGTTCTAAGTGATCATGAACAAAATGTTTCCTAAATTCATGCACACTTTCTTTTTCAACCTCTAACTTTAATTCAAAATATACATATACAAATGTATTTTAACTTCATCATAAAAATACATGCATTTTTGAAATCAAGTGTAGATATCAAACTTGTAAATCTGTAGCCAAGAGGTACATAATCAAATCATATATGCATGCAAGCTACAATCACAATTTACATTATGACATATGGACAATCATTTATTATGCAAAGAAATATTAAAAACCATAACATCCTTTAATTAACTCCTCACTTGCATACAAACTTCAACCATTGAGGTGTTTAACCCAACACTTCGTATGTAAACAAAACTACAACCATATTGATGTAGGAGCATATTTTTTCCTAAACAAACCACATCAACCAATTTTTTTTTTCAATCTTAGTAAACATAATGGTGAAATACATGCTACCACTTTCATTGTTGTAACACAAGCATACAGACTTATATTGTTGTAACACTTGTTGCTTCAACACCACTGTTTTAATTCACCCAATGTTGCAACACCCAGTGATACAACACTTGTTGCTGCAACACCCGTGTTGTAAATCCTATTGATGCAACACCAATTTTGTAACACGTGTTGCTACAACACCCATGTTGAACTTACGACATCCATAAAACAAAGAAAGACAAAAATAAAATAAGGAGGAATTTCACAGATGAAGAATATAAAAGGGAAAGATAGAATGGAGATAATAATGAATAACTAGCATATTTTCTTAACCAACAATTATACAAATTTCATAGGGCATAAACAATTTCTGTAAATTGCCCAAATTTCTGATTCAATGTCTAAGAACAAGATTTCTGAACCAAAAATGGGGGCGACAAGTTCTTTTAGAACGAATACCCCCTTCCTTTTTGTTGAAACAAAACAAAAATATTCCAAAACCAGATTTATTTAAATCTAGCTAAATTAACTTCATAAAACTTGTTTGCATAGCTAATATAATATAAAGTACACACAATAACACCTAAGCCACCAATAAAGTTCAATATCATCTCAATAAGACATATGCATTGCAAAGATAATTTCTATAATCAGTATAATTAAAAATAATTAAAACCCATAACTAGATTTCTTGAACCCTCTTGTAGACCCGTTTTTTACTTTCACTTCCATGAAGAAATTTGTAGAATGAGGAGAAGAAATAGAATAAATAAAAGGGAATAATTTGCAGCTTCAGGCAAAGATTTTTTTTCTTAAACCCTGCATAAGATTTATTCCACAATTACATATAGTTTTCCACATCTTTAAAAAATATTAGATAGAATAACCTCTGTCCAGAACTCAATAATTAACCCATATGTTAACATTTTCAGCTAGCAATATTAGTGTAATTAGAAATCATTCCAATTTATAAAATAACATAAAATATCAATGTCAAACAACTCAAATTTTACCTAAAACTTAATGATCAATTCTCTACAATAACTCTAGCATGAAATCAACTGATTTTCTCACCATAACAATTGCATAGAAACTCTGTAGTGCTCCACTTGCCAACTTAATAGACCAACCATCTCACCACCCAACCATATCTAGGGAGAACATCTTCTCCACCTGGAACCCTCGATATGTAAGAGCTCACGAGTAGTACCCAGATGTAGCAATAGAGAGACAATAGGTAAATTAAGGAAGAGTGATCAAGGAATAATATAATCCACTCTTCCTTCCAATACCACTTAAACTGTAATCAACCAAGCTAAGATAATTTAGTGTTTCCATAATTATTTTGGCAACACCTCGTTACTTATCCAGATAGGTAAATTAAGGAAGAGTGATCAAGGAATAATATAATCCACTCTTCCTTCCAATACCACTTAAACTATAATCAACCAAGCTAAGATAATTTAGTGTTTCCAGAATTATTTTGGCAACACCTCGTTACTTATCTAGGTTCCCCCCCCCATCATACCATGAGGGAAATTCTATATTTATAATACTCGAGAGAGGTGACACCTCACCCTCTCATACAAAATTATATATTTAATTTCGAAGTTATTTGCTGTATAATCCATAGTTGGTGTCATTTATTATTCACCACCCCCTTTGAGGTGGCATTCCCACATTTTTCTTATTTTATTAAATAATTAATTAATTTATTAATCATCACCCCCATGTGTCACTTTTATATAATTTCTTATTATTATTTCTTTTTAAACTAATTAATTCACCTATTTGTTTAAATAAATATTAAAGTTAAGAGCCCCTCAAAAGTGGGTAAATTGGGATTAAATTAATTAAAGGTTTAATTATAGGTTGGCTTACCTAGTTGATTTACGCCCCAGAGTGGTGATGTTCTATTGGAGAATAGGGATTATGCATCCATATGTCATGCCTCTATAGAATTATTTGGACTCCATGTCCTTGCCTTGTACCTAGGACTTCATGCCCTAATAGATTCAGGACTCTGCGCCCTAATCTATTCCATAAATCCAATACTTTGTGCCTTGATCTTCCAAAGATTCAGGACTCTCTACCCTAATATTTTTTTATCATATAAGACTTTGTGCCTTGATATTCCAAATATTTAGGACTCCATGCCCTATTCATTTTTTTAATCATAGGTCTAAGACTCTCCACCTTAATCTTCTATGGATTTAGGACTCAGTGCCATAAACTCCATGGTTCTCATCTATTTTTCCTGAAACTCCAAGTTTCCCACAAGGTATTGGTTGTGATATCATATCCATTCAATGATATTTTTGGCAAGGTCTTGTTTCCCTAGGCTTGCACACATCATAATTGCATAGACAATGATAATCAAAAAAAAATTCATATTGAATTAACTTAATCACATTTTACCCAAATGTGTACCTGACTTCCATAGTCATTTAACTTTCACAGTCATTTGACTTCCATAGTCATTTGACTTCCACATCCATTTGACATCCAAAATCATTTGACTTCCACAAACATTTGACATCCATAGTCATTTTACTTCCACAACCATTTCTAATCTAGGCAGATCTGAGCATCCATCTTGACAAGTAACCAATTTCCCTACCATATCTTATTCATTACAAGGTTAATGATCATAATCAACTATTTTTTCCACACAACAATGATCAATATCATAATCAACCATCTGTTCCACACAACATACATAAGCATAGATGCAATAATATATATATATATATATATATATATATATATATATATATATATATATATATATATATATATATATATATATATATATATATGAGTGTTCACAAGTCAAGTGATCCAACCAAGTCCATAGCATATAAGTCTGACATACATAATCCAACAACAATCACCCTCCTATGGTGTTACAAAACTATACTAGCGAGATGGGACACTACATACTCTCCCTATTAGGATTAAACTTGGCCCGAAGTTTAATTAGACAAAAAGGGAAATTCCAAATGCATAGCCAATGCATTTTCCCATGTAACAGAACTAGGATTGTACAAATCCCATTTGACCTTTACTTTATCCACCATGCAACATTCAAGTTGTTGAGTGTGATGGTCTAATATACAAACTATCCCTTCCTTCATATCCCCCTTATTTGTTACCTAACTTATACAAGAGATTTATTTTTACAATAAACTCAAATCCAATAAAGAAAATAGATGTGCTGGCACAACACATCATCGACTATTAGTTTTTCAAAAACCCAATTCCATCAACTATGTTACATCATGAGTCATAACTTATGTTATGATTTCATTATCTTTACCATTTCGATCCACTAAGCTTCACAACTTCAATGTTAACACATCATGAGAATGCTTAACTCATACTCATCATCTATAAGACAAGGTATCAAACACACTATGATAGTGCCTATTCCCAATTAATGTTGACTCTCTTCAACTATTTAACATACTTACTGTCATGATGAGATTCCAAACTCTTCTATATTATAGGTATTTTATATTCTATCACCGAAACCTAACACCTTATTCAAGGAATGGTAACAAGTAAGTCATAATAACTTTTGTTCCATAATATTGTAATCACGCAACAATACAAGAATAATAGGAATAAAATAAAAAAGTTACAACATGAAGGTCGCTTGAAACAAAAGTGAAAGGGTCATAATTTGGTAAGAACATTTGGCAACAATCCATTGCCATATTTTCATCATTCACATAAATTGAGAAATAAAGTAAGTCCCAGTGGATAGGAAGTAATTCCTTTCTCTACTTCTCCATTCTTATGCACAACTAACTCAAGAAAAATGATAAAACTTCACACAAACAATAATATTACAGAATCGTTTCACATTCTCAATCTGACATTGAATTTTGGACAATGATTTACCTACAACTTGCTTCAAACAACAAAAGTAATATTAATACTAGTTTGAGTTTCTAATTTCTGCAATGAATTTGGGTGTTCTTCCCACTATCATGCTTTTCATGCTAAATAAAATACTGTATGAGAGGTTACCTTGGATGCACTCTCTCTTCACCTCCAAAACATGGGATTTAACAACCTCCACAAAAATATTTGCATACAAGAATTCAACTAAGTGAATTCAAAACAAACGCAATCATACTAACCTCAATACCAATAAAACACCCTTTTTACATGGAAGACCAAATCACTGGCTTGATGCCCAACTTGAACTCAAGATATACAACTCTAGATAACAACCCAAATGACTAACCTTATGCCTAATTTTACATTTTATCCCAATAAATGCAATCAAAACACAAGAAGAATCAGTGTTTGAATGAATGTTTCAAGAGGATAACACTGGTTCTATGCCCAAAATCAAACTCGTTTTTTTTTTTTGCATATTTATTATTTATTTCTAATGCTTGGGAGTAGTCTCTATTTCTATAATGAGCTTAGGACACCCACCCAACAATCAATCCATTATTTCTCTTCAATCCTTTCTCTTCCCTCAAAGTGAGTGCAAAAATAACCACCAAAATGCAATCCTGTCTCTTCACTCAAAGTGAGTGCAAAACACAAATGAAACCAATCATTTCCAATCAAAACCCCAATCAAATGGAAACAAGAAAAAAAATATCTAGAAGCATCAATGAAAATGTTTTTAGAAATACAAATATGGGGATTGTTGGAGCAGAACATTTTGGGACCAGTTTGTGAAACACGCAGGAGAAAACTGCATGACAAGTTGGCTAAGGAGCAACGCGCGTGGAAGAAAGGAAAGAAAATAGCACATTTTTAGGAGTCATCGCATGAAAGGTGGAAAACAATTAGAAGTTAGTTAGGAATTTTGGTCCATTTTGTAATGGGCTAAGCCCTAATGAAAATGTATAAATATGTAAAGGTTTTTTGGGTAGAAGAGAAGGGAAGAGTGATAATGAGTTAAGTGTGCACTATATGCGTGAATGACAAGGGAATTTTTGGGGTAGAAATGAGATATCATGTATGAGCATAGTGCACACCTTTTGTAAGAGATGATGTTGAATGATAATATAATAAATCTGTCATTGTGGATGCAACCAATATTGGGTGAACCACATTAAAATATGGTGTTTATGTGTTATGTTGTGATGTGTTTGTTTACTATTCTATTTATTATGCACACTTAATGTATGTTGGTTAATCTGAATCTGTGATATGTTGTTATGGTTCTGTGCACATAACGAATGGTATAATGAATGAATGTTAAGTAGAATGGTTAGAATGAATTCCTCCCTTCCCTTCATGAATGCGGAAACCTATTTCCTATAGTCCCCATAGATACCTCAAGTGAGACTTCACCTGCTTGCGGGTGATTCTAAAAGGGTCAATATATTAAGGGTTTTATTAGTGAATTAATGTTGAAACACATGTCTACCCACTACGCGCCAAGAAATGGTTCCATTTCCAGGACTGAGATCTACTACTGAGGGGAATGTGGAGGCCGAATAAGGAAGAAATTGGATAGTGACTAGAGGCAAAAAAGAATGAATTTTCTAGAAGTCACAATAAGAACCTGAGGATCAGTTCAAAACAATGGTTGCAGAGGTATGTATTCATAGATTTACACATAATTTTATTTGTTGATTTCTCGAATATTTTGATTGAGTGGGTACAAAGGTTAGCTGAAAATAATGGAACATTCCATGCTATGGTCTCGAGGAATTGGACCCCTGAGTTGATTCAACAAGTTAATATCGTAAGCAATAAGATATCACTCACAGTTGATTTTTGGTTGGATAATATATTAGGAGGTTATATTACTAAGTTTTCTATAGATTGTACCAAGTAATATAGTGATACTGAAAGATAATTATTTAAAGGTCTGTGCGGAAGGTATTTGAAATCATTGTCTACTTGTCTCAAGATGTTTATGTGTGATAAGAGAGTTATGAAGATAGAACCAAATTTTCCTAGTATCTAAGCACCTTCACGCACATAGGGGGATTGGGGGTTGACCAGGGGATGGTATGAGGTTTTGAAAAATAAGGATGAAGAGAAGTAATGAGGAATGGATGGGTTGAGGATGCCAAGATAAGAAGAATGCGTGAAAGATGAAGAGATTGGATTATTGTGCAATGGTAATAGATTTAGGTAGAGTAGGAAGAGGAATGTGGATGAGAGAGAAGGGAAACACAATGGGATTGAGGAAAGAGACATTGGTGTAATACTCCAGATCGAAGGAATATCACACACAAAAGGGAAAGAAGAGGAAAATGATTATCTACTCCGTCCAGTAGAAGAAGATCCCACTTAGGCCATACTCCACGTCAAACCCATGACCTTGTGTGCATCTCCAAGATTTGAGGTAAGATCTGAAATTTTGTTAATTATAGTTAGTGAAGGAAGTAAAGATAGAAATAAAGGTAGTCAAAGTAGTGGAAGTAGTATGCCAAGTCATAATCAGTTAGTGTCACTAGGGAAAAATATCATGTAAAACACAATGGCAGGGTTATGTCCCACTTTGAGGATGCATGTCTTTCATGAAGCAGGTTTAGAAGATCTAGAACAACAATTGTTTGTTTTTTAAGCAATATGGATAGTAAAGAACGCCCAAGATGATGATGTGAATATTGTGTAGTTGGAAACGACTCTCAAAGATCGTTCATTTCTATGGTATATGAATTATCACTCTACTGTACCCATGGGACAAACTAGAACATTAGTAGACATTAGACAAGCTCTGTTGAAAGAGTTCTACAAGACGAAGTCTAATTCATAGTGTATTACAGAACTAGAAGCGATCAAGAAGTTGTCAAATGAGTAAGTATGGGATTTTGACTAGAGATTCAAGATATTAAAGGATTGATTTACCTTCTAGTTTTCAGATGAGAAACATAGGGAGTGGTTAATTGCAGGACTGCTGTCACATATACACTGCCCTTTTATGCAATACAATATTACGTAGTAGTAAGAAGCTCTAGATGTTAGTATTAGGTTGGAAGCATCCCTTGTAAGAGAGAATGGTGTAGGGACAACTCAGGTCTAGTCGCAGTTAGTAGAATTGACCATTCAGTTGCAACAGTTAGCTAAAGGGAAGGAAAATCATGAAGAAATCTAGTGTATTACATGAATATAAGGTCATCATAAGAATGAGTGTCCAAATTTTAAGGAATATTTGTCTATAGGAGCTCCAAATCATTTAGGAGTATGGTGTGAGATATGTAAAATGATGGGTCATTATGCTATTTCTTTCCTGTTGAGGCAAAAGTACCAAATAAATCCTAGAAACCTGTTTTGTAATTTTTGTAAGTCTGTCGGAAATGATGAAAAGGATTTTCGTGCATTTGATCTTATGATAGAGTGAAAAAAATGGATGCATATAGGGTCCAAGGGGAATAAGGAACAAAAGGAGGGGTATCACAGTATAATACTCTGAGAGTTTTGTTGATGGGCGAAATTGACCGTCCGTCAACTGAGAGAGTGGAACCGGTCCAGGGTTGTCTAAGACAAAAAATTGATGTTTGCACAACATTGGTGTAGGCAGCTTATAAGACAGTGGAAAAATGCAGATCGGCTGCCAACAAGTTTACAATCAAGGAGGAAGAGGAGGATTTAGACGTCATGGAAGAGGGGGATTTGTTAGGGGAAGAGGTTTGATGACATGTTATAACTATAATCATCCTGCGCACTTGGCATGAGACTATCTAAACCATTGTAGGACATGCACTTATTGTAGACAATTAGACCATACGATAGAAGGTTGTACACAATTTATTGCGAAGTGGCAAGAAAATAGGAACCTGAATGTGTAGATGATAGTTGTAGAGGAGTGCGACAAATGACCTAAGGTATCGGTAGTTAAGCATGGAGGAGTGAGAATAGGAGATGATGTGATAGAGCAAGGAAAGTTGACCGAGCAATGGGTAAGGAAAGCAACAAAGCCTCCTCCATTGTTTGACCCTAGAAAGGAGAAATACACGTACTAAAAAGCAAGGAAAGAACTCTTGGTCACATAATGGATAGAATCAACTTCGACTGCGCCACCAGTGTATGACAGGCCACCTATCTATGATATGTCTCCAGTATATAACCATTCGACAGGCCACCTATCTATGATATGTCTCCAGTATATAACCATTCAGAAAGGAAACTTGATATGGTAAGTATGCTGCGAATTTTATTGATGAGTTGTTTAGAATTAATGAAGGATGAGACTACATTAAAAGCATTGCATAAAATAATTGATCAATGTGTGAAAGATAAGGAAACACCTATTGTAAAACTAGTAGTTAACCAAGTGCATCGCAAGAGAAGGGATAATAGGGAATTCCAACTGAATGCACAGATAGGAGATTATAACATGGATACTATAATTTTAGACCTGAGATCTGATGTGAATATCCTTCCGAAGAAGACCTGGGAGACGATGGGAAAACCAAAGTTAATATGGTTAACTATTCATTTGAGGTTAGCAACTGATTGGAATATTATTAGGGGTGAACGCTAACATTGATGGAGTGCACAGTATAAATGATTTTGAAATAATCGAGATAGTAGATGGAATTAAGCCTTATCTAACATTACTAGGACTTTATTGGTATTTTGATAACCAGACCTTGCTTGATTTGAAGAAGAGAAAGATGGTATTTGAAGTAGGATACTGGAAAGTTACTACACCTATGGACCCCACAGAGGGGAGAAGATATGTGGAACCGACAAAGGGAAAAGAGCTCGATAACCTGTATAATGGGACTACATGGATGGATGATTATGTGAACCCTACAACTGATGGTGCAATCAGTTGGAAGAGTATTATTTCTTGTGCATCTGATTTAGAAGAAGCACTGGAGCATTTGCAAGATAGATTACATGAAGTATCGACAAGGATATGTGTTCATATTACATGCACGTTATGATGGATTAGAACTGAGGTATGTGATCCCCCGAATTATGATGGACTAACAACCATAGATTATTTTATAAATGAATTTGAATTGTAGATACTAGACCAACAAAAATGTTAGCTTTATATGTCACACTAAAAGTGACTTCTGCAAGATGGTGGGTCACACATAAGGACATAATTGAGGATTGGAATCAATGAAAAAGGCTATTACAGGTCATATGTGGAGCAGTAAATGAATATACTGCGTGGAAATATACAGGGTTGAGTTTTCCTATAGAGCATGTTACATAGTGCATTATGACATGGAGATCAATGCCGAAGCAAGAATGGTTGCACTTGTTTATACACACTCTGGATACGATTCCAAAGAACTGGTACTTAGAGATGGAAGTGCGCAGAGAGACAATGGATTGGGAAGAGTTGACTCACAAATTCAAGTTTAATTTAAGTTTTGAAGAGTAAATACATATTTGCAGGTGATCAAGGACAAGATTTTCACATCAAAAGAATCAATAGAAATAATACATGTATGTATCACACTTTGATATTCTGTGATAGTTCGAGACATTTTGGAATGTTATAATGTCACTAGAAAATACCAGGAGGATGAAGATTCGAGAAATTTACAAGTGCCAGAAACTGAAGGAGAACACACAGTAGAAGGTCAAGAACTTGAATATGTTGTATATGCAAAGACATTGAGAATGCACAAAGTGAATATTGGTATAGAGGATAATCCCAAGTTTGTGAACATAGGATATTACTGGAATGAAGAGACTGTTGAAAATATTGTTGATTTATTGCGCGAATATCAAGATCAATTTCCAACTACATTTTCAGAGATGAAAGGGATTAATGGAGAGTTAGGAGAGATGTAGATCCCTTTGAAACCTGATGCTAATATAGTTAAGTAGAGATCATATCGATTGAATCCCGTGTATAAGAAAAAGGTGAAAGTAGAGATAGACAGGATGCTGAAAGCATGAATTATTAAACCTATCACAGATTCAGAGTGGATTAGTTCAATGGTGGTTCAGGATAAGAAGACAAGAGGAAGCATAATTTGTGTAGATTTTAGGAAATTGAATGATGCTTTCTTACACGATCCATTTACTACTCCATTTACAGATGAAGTCTTGGAGAAAGTAGGAGGACATGAAGCCTACTTGTTCACTGATGGATTTTTAGGGTATCATCAGATTAAGATTGTGATGGAAGATAGACATAAGACTACATTCACGATAGAATGGGGATGTTACTGGTACAAAGTTATGCCTTTTGGATTGAAGAATGCACTAGTGATATTTTCTAGAGTGGTTGTAGCAACATTTAAATAGTTTATTCATAAATTCTTGGAAGTATACTTGGATGAATGGACAATGTTTAGTTCGTTGAAAGACAATATATGCGCTTGTTGTTGGATAGATGTAGAAAATTCCATATTTCGTTCAATTTGAAAACATGCATTTTATATGCATCGTTTGGTATTTTGTTGGGCCGTGTAGTATGTAAACATGGACTGTTGGTTGATCTTGCGAAGATTGTTGTAATTGTTGATTTTCCACCACCTACTTCAGTGTGATATTTACGAGTAACGTTGGGTCATACATGGTACTACATGAATTTTATTAGAGGATATGCACAGATTGCAACTCCATTGGAAAATTTGTTGAAGAAGGAGGTGAAATTTCAATGGAATGAGGAATGCCAGAAGAGTTTGGATACTTTGAAGAAGAAGTTAGTTACCACATCAATTTTGGTATTTCCTCATTGGAAGAAGGAATTCCATGTTCATGTGGATGCATCATCTGTAGCATTAGGAGAAGTTCTAGCACAACCAAGAGAAGGAGATTTAGAACACCCCATTGCATTTGCCAATAGGAAATTATCAACTACAGAATAAAATTATACTACTATAGAACATGAAGGATTGGCAATGGTATATGCACTGCATAAGTTTAAACATTATTTATTGGGTTCACACTTTAAAATGTACACAGATAATTTTGCGTTGAGATACTTGGTCAATGAGCTAGTGTTGGGGGGGAAGATATGCATATGATTGTTACCATTCCAGGAGTGTGACTTTGAAGTGATTGTGAATCCAGGAAAGTTAAACTCTAGACCATATCATTTATAACACATACTATTAGGGGAAGATACAGGAAATTTGGATGGTAGTTTTCCATATGCACACTTATTTGCAGTACATATGATTGATGACTATTTTGCAGATATAGTCCATTTATTGAGTACATGAATAACCTCACCTGATTTTATAGATGTGCAGAAGAAGCAATTAGTAGTGAAGGAAAAATACTATCAACTAATAGTAGGAAGTTTCTATAAGTTAGGCACATATGGTATTATGCGATGATGTGTATTGGAGCATGAAAGACATATGATATTATCATAGGCACATAAAGGATTTGTTGGAGGTCACTATGCAGGAAAAGAGACATCTCATAAGATTTTTCACATAGTACTATGGTGTCCCACCCTTCATAAGGATGATAAGGAGTTATGTTAGACCTGTGACGTCTATCAGAGAATTAGGAAGCCTTCTAGGAGACATGAAATGCATTTAGTACCAAAAGTGATGTTGCAAGATTTTGATAAATGGGTAGTTGATTTTGTTGGACCCATCAATCCACTAGAGAAAAGGTCAGAAGCGAGATACATCATTATTGCAGCAGATTACTTGACCAGATAGGTTGAAGCAAAACCTGTCAGAGATTGCAACATGGAGACTTCTACATGATTTATTTTTGAGAATGTGGTGACAAGGTTTGGATGTATGAGAATCCTTATGAGTCATCAATGAACTCATTTTTTGAATAAGATGATTTCTCCTTTGACAGAGGAATTTTAGGTCCATTATCAGAAGAGTACACTGTATTATCCTCCAGAGACTGCTACATGATTTCTTTTTGAGAATGTGGTGACAAGGTTTGGATGTCTGAGAATCCTTATGAGTGATCAGGGAACTCATTTTTTGA
>CBVK0102431076.1:0-21152 GCA_900067695.1 Picea abies | reverse complement strand
GTGATTAAAAATGGTAAAAAGTGCTCAATACTGATTCCCTCCCCCCACCCCCGTCCCCCCTCTCAATATTGGAAAATATTCCAACAAACCTCCCTTGCACTTGCCTCCTTAGGATTTCCTTTAGAAGCACCATCAAAGAAGAGAGTGAAACACAATTGGTTGTCCATCCAACACTAAAACTCAAAAGGTGAAATATGAAGCTGCCAGAATGATTTGTAAGTTACATTACTGCTAACCAAAAAATGTAAGTTAAAATTATCCATTTAGTTTTCCTCTAATGTGTCAAAACATTAAGGTGCCTCTAATATAAGCCTTATAGAGTTGATATTCTTAGACATATGGCCCAAAACTTTGGTGGCAACTAAGAAAGGTCGAGAATTATCTTCTTTGAAAATGGCATTGTTTCTTCCTAATCATAGTTTCCAACAGACAAACTTGGTAGATGACATCATACTCTTTTGAATAGAGGCTTGGATCTAAGTGATCCTTGGTATTATACGCCCCACTTCCTCAAATGAGGTCTAACTAAAGACAATTAGAAGACTTGATGAATCCATTCTAAAAATTCTAACTACCAAACCCTCTTTTCAAAGTCACACTGCAAAAATAAATGGGGAATGGATTCTAAATTATGTCAACACAAGGCACACCTGAAAGGAAAAAGGAAGCCTCTTTTGCAAAGGTTTTCAATAGTAATAATTTTCCCGTGATCCAGAGTCTAGCAAAAGATATTTATCTTCGGAATCCCATCGCTATGCCAAATGTTAGACTAAAAACTCAATTTATTAGGCATATTACCTTGAAGGAGTAAAGCAGCGTATTCACCCTTTACCAAATAACAATTTGCTCCCCAACCCTTACTGTCCCTGGCATGCTTCTGAATTAGAGATGCACCATTTAACTTTAAAAGAAAAGGACCCACCAAATCCCTAAGGTGAGATGGAACCTCCCCCAAATCCCAACCCAACCAAGAACTTGATGAATCCCAAATGGAGATGTCAAACAATGAAAAATTATTATTATGCTCAAGAAATAAGAATCCCAAATGGAGATGTCAAACAATGAAAAATTATTATTATGCTCAAGAAATAATCAGAGGGGAGAAAGAGATTGATCCTCCATCAATGGAGGATTCCCTAAGAATCTATCTTGCCAGATATTTATATTTCTCCCATTTCTAGGGGTCCGAGTGAGGGATTTTTTAATTAACGGAAGAGAGACCTTGAGAAGATTCTAAATTTGAGATCCATTATGAACCAAAGTGGTGCTATTGAGGCACCTTGTACGATCTCCAGAGAAATAATTTTTAAGAAGGGGTTGTTTCGACCAGTCCCTTTCACCTGTAACCAGTCTCCAAAGAATTTTAGAGCTCAGTGCAATATTAACAAGACCTAGATACCACACCCCCACCACCATGCTCCTTTGAAGATATTACAAGGGACCAATTTACTAAGTGGAAGCGCTTAAAATTTTACTTTCCCCCTTGCTAGAGGAATTTGCATATTGCTTGAGACAAAGATTTTCTGTTACTTGCAGTGCCAATAGAGAGGAGAATTGAAACATTGGAAGCACAGAGAGCACAGATTTCACCAATACCAATAAATCTATTA
This sequence comes from Picea abies, assembly GCA_900067695.1. Classification (NCBI taxonomy): domain Eukaryota; kingdom Viridiplantae; phylum Streptophyta; class Pinopsida; order Pinales; family Pinaceae; genus Picea; species Picea abies. The sequence continues at coordinate 19,542 of CBVK0102431076.1, read as the reverse complement.
GTTTTAACTAAAGAGCTCCTCAAGAAGTGAATTTCTCCTTATTTTTAGGAAAATAGATTGCTAGGCTTCGGTAAGGAGAAATTGAAGACAAATTGGCATCCCTAAATATTTGAAGGATTTCCAACTTACTGAAAACGAGAATTGGAAGATGTTGGAAATTACCATGATAGAGTAGGCATTCACATTCCAAGCATACAACAGACTTTTATTTTTATTAATAAGACCTCCAAATACCTGAGAAAACTAATACATAATGAGTTTGAATCTAGCAACAATAATTCTCAAAGCCCTGCCCAGAAGCAACGTGTCATCCACAAATTGAGAATGATTAATTCGCTTAACACCTCTTGCAATCCTAAGACCTGGGATGGATCCTGCAATTCTTTCTCTTCCCAATCTTCTATTTAGAGCTTCATCCATCAAAACATACAAGAGAGGAGAAAGAAGACAACCTTGGTGAATTCCCCTTGAGGATTTAAAAAAAAAAATGGTCTACCATTAATAAGAGGAGATATCCACAGATTGTTGATGCAAGAGCCTATCCATCTAATAATATCTAAGCTAAATACAAATTTTCTCAGAACTTCCTTAAGAAAACTATGTCTAACCCTATCGAAAGCATTTTCCATATCAATTTTGATTATCATACCTTTCTCACCTCTTGCTTTGCTGGAATGGATGGTCTCATGAACTACGATAATGTTATCCAAGATATACCTCTTTTCCACAAAACCACCTTGATTTGGGAGGATAAGATTACTTAATAAATGTTTGAGCATGTTTTCAATGACTTTCGACATGATTTTGTAAGAAACATTACACAAAGAAATAGGCTTGAAGATGTCAAAAGAGGAAGCATTGTTTTCTCTTGGGATCAAAGCCAAAACAATATGAGTTAGTTGCTCTACCCATTCTAGCAGATTTTTGCACATATTGAATCATTCTTACTAGATCAAATTTAATGATAGACCACCATCGTTTGTAGAAGTGTGCAGTATACTCATCTGATCCAAGGGCCTTATCTGGTTCAAATTGCTTAAGCACCTCAAAGATTTCCTTCTTTATGCCTGGATTGACCAACTCTAATTTATCCTCCTCTGACACTAGAGATGGGATATGTGAGGTAATTGGTCACATAAAATCAAATCATCTCCCCCAGTTTCAGAATAAGGGCTTCGAAATGATATGTTCTTCTTGGACCAAGGCAAGAGTTACTAGATCTCTCTCTAGACTGTTCTAGATAACTTCCATCTGTTTTATAATATCCACTACTTCTACTTCTTGGGAATAGAATTTATCCTTTGCCCATTGTTTTAAGGTAATCTTAGTAGCTTTGATTTTTTTCTCCCATACATGAACGAGAGAGCCCAAGATCCACTAACTCTAAGAACAGGAAATGAGGGGAAAGAAGGACAGTTCATCAATCCACAAGGGGTTAAACTGGAAGGGAATAGGACCTAAATTCTTGTCCTTCGAAAAGAACAAGGAAATAGGACAATGATTAGAGCTTACCCAAGGGAGAATATGAGAAACAAATGAACCATGGTTAGTCAGGAAAGAACTATGGACCAAAAAGCAATCCAATCTACCTAAATATGCCCTGGACCTACTCTTTTATTATTCCAAGTGAACTTGCCCTTGCTCGATTGAATATCAATCAGATCCAAGGAGGAAATGAGGTCGTCCATACTTTATATGAAAGAATCTCTAACTATGGATCCCCCCTTTTTCTCATTCTTGTGAGGAATGGTATTAAAGCCTCGTACAATAATACAATTTTGGCTAAACCCTAACTATGATAACTCCATTAGGGAGTCCCAACAATCCAACTTTTCATGATAATTATTTGTCATATAGACATTAACCAAATGAATTGAAGTACCCAATGGTAGTTGCAATAGTTTGACCATGATACATTTATGTGTTTCAAAACTTCGTTCCAATTAAAAAAAACAGGGTTCCATAAGGTGCAGATACCCCTAGAGGACCCCCTGGCACTAACCACTACACCCTCGCTTAATTTCCAAAACTAATTACTCTCATGAAGAACATCCAGGTCCCTTCTTTTTGTGCACTAACCACTACACCCTCGCTTAATTTCCAAAACTAATTACTCTCATGAAGAACATCCAGGTCCCTTCTTTTTGTCTTCTGGATCAAAAGGAATTGAGGTTTCTCGACTCCAACAATATTTCTCATTGTCTCTCAGAAGGACTTGAGGTTTCTTCTTCTCCACAACCATGCGCTCGATTACTTTCTCATCCAAAAGGGGCACATGGGAACAAGTTCTCGTTCTCTCTATTGTTGGTTTCCCTTGTCTTACTCTCCCATTTCTTCTTCCACATCCTCATCTTCCTCGAATAGGACCAGCTTAATGGCATCAACCTGCCTGCTCTTGATCATCAAATTGGCATCCCTCTAGATAGACTCAATCTTATGCCACTCTCGTAGTGCCCTAGCCCTCATCTCCTCGACCATGGGTTGCTCAAATTTCTCCAAGATACCATTCTCGTCATCCATGTCACCATAATAATTGGCGTCAATTCACTTGTAAATGGCATACCTAGACCTCCTCTTCTTCACCTTGAGAGGCTTATCGAATATCTCTTTGACACTGGGGAGGAATTTCCCAGCCATGCTTGTACAATTGGTTGTTTGAATATTGTAACATGCCATCTTATAGAAATCAATTGTACAAGTGTGGTTGGGATATTCCTCCCCGACATCAAAGAGTTGTTCAATAAGTCCCCCGAGGTGAAGAAGAGGAGGTCTAGGTATGTGATTTACAAGTGAATTGCCCCGAGGTGAAGAAGAGGAGGTCTAGGTATGTGATTTACAAGTGAATTGACACTAGTTATTATGGTGACAGGGATGACTAGAACGGTATCTTGGAGAAATTCAAGTGGCTTGTAGAGGAGGAGATGCAGGTCGAAGCGCTAAGGGAGTGGAAAAGGATCAAGTCTATCTAGAGGGAGGCCAGGTTGACAACCAAGAGCGAGGAGGTCATTTTCATTAAGTTGGTCCTATTCGAGGAAGATGAGGATGTGGCAGAAGAAATGGGAGAGTGGGACAAGGGAAACCAACAACAGAGAGAGTGAGAATTTGTTGCCCATGTGCCCCTTCTGGATGAGAAATTGATCGAGCGGATGGTTGTGGAGAAGAAGAAACATGATGAGCTTTTTAGTAAGTACACGAGCGAGGATCTCATGGAGGAGTAGGTCTAAGTCAAGGAAATGCTTAATAGTTAGTGATAAGGCATGCTGACAAAGCTTATGTATTATTAGTTGTTTTTCCAAATATTCTTCTTAACTTATTTTAAATATACAATATGGATCTTAGGCCATTCTTGATGTTGACAAAGTGTCATAATTAAGACATCCACCAGGGTCCTTTCTTGTTAAATAGGGAAAAGGGGCACTGGCAAGCTCTGATCGTAGAGCTTGGTAGTCTTAATTATGCCAAAGTAGGGGCCAAGATGACAGACTTGGAAGGGAATGAAGTTGATGTGCCTGGTACCACCGAAAATGGCCTCAGTTACATATACTTCGGGTCTACAAAATTCCTCCCCATCCCCAAAGAGTTATTCAATAAACTCCCTCGAGGCAGAAAAGAGGAGGTGTATGTATGTGATCTACAAGCAAATTGATGCCAGTTCATATTGTGTCTATATGAATGACGAGGATGGTATCTTGGAGAAAGTCGAGCGACCCACGGAGGAGGAGATGTGAGGCAGAGCATTGATGAAGTGGTAGGGGATTGATTCCATGCACTAAATTATGGGAGTCACCGAAGAGTGACCTCTATTTTTTCCTTTGCAAAGAAAACCTCCACAAAATTTAACTGTGGAGGTTTGCATATGTTGTTTGTGAATTAAATTGTTTTTCTTTTGGTTGCTCTTGTTGCTAGGTTTGGTGTCATTGTCATATCAGATTCACATAAAATTATTTTTAGGCACATATATATCGATAAAAACAAATTTAAAATATAAAACACAAACATATATAATTAATTTGTATCTATCAAAAACTGAAATTATTTATGTTTGCAAACAAAAAGTGAAAAAACAATCGGTGTTATTAATAACTTCATACGCACCCTTGTCGGTGCTCCATATCAAACATAAGGCACCAAACAACAGTGTGTTAAATTTAACACACTGATGCGTCATTGTTAGTCAAGCACCAATATCTATAGCGGTGTGTTGTGATATATAGTGCACTAGTTAAGGGTTGTTATACAAAACAACCCACGATGCCTTTTCACATATGAATTATGTAACTCGGGGCAGTTCTACGGAACGCACCGCTATAGAATTTGTCAATGATAGACCAAGTGGTGCACTTGGGTATATGAAACACACCAACATTTTATGTTCCTTTGAGCACCAAATGCTTTTTAACAGTGCATTGTCTTTTCTCACGCACCGGCAATGGGTGCATTTTAAAAGACACGCCACAGTGATAGTTTTTTAAATATTTTTCTTGGTGCAACTCACTTAACCACACCGGTTCGTTTCGTTGAATGTAATGCACCGACGCTCCATTTTAGATTTGTGTGTTGATACCAGTGTGTTTGTCTTATAAAGCACCAGTAATGAGGCATCCCATAAAATGAACCGATATGGTAAATTATTATGTATTTTGCTTGTTGTGTTGTAGTACACAGCACTGGTGCGTTGTATTTATTTGACATACTGTGGAGCAAAAATTGTGTTTCAAAAATAGGGCGATGCATTCAATTAATAGAATGCGTCAATGTATTTATTTCGATTGGTGCACTTCCTAGGATCTCAGCGGCGCTTACCATAAGACACACTGTGTTGATAATTTGTGAAAATTTGGCATGGTGTCATGCTCTTTACAACATTGGTGCGTTGTTTAGATCTCGGCGCACCGATAGGTTAAATTGTTTTATAGCAACTTAAGCGGTGTGATGTGTTAATACAGATGCAGTAGTGCTACCATGTTATTGCAGCACTGTCGTTTTGTTTAATGGTGTGTTATGTTGTCAAGAGAACCTGTAACAGGCCATCCACCGAGATGCCCCATAGCACCGGTACATTTGGTTAACATAAAAGCACCCCTGCCCCAATTTTTATGGAATGTAAACATGGTGATGCACTTTCGCTAACTGACCACACCAATGTGATATAGTTTCTAGAGTAGCGACATAATGTTTAGCAGTGTGTCGTCTAGTATAACGCACCGGTGCAGTTGTTGGCACTATGGGCACCGCTCTGTTGTATTTATTTATTGTAAATTAAGTGATGTGATGTGTTACAGTGAACACGTCAGTGCTATTGTGTTATTTAAGCACCGTTGTTTTCTTTAGCAGTGCTTTGTGAAGCATAGAGCACCGAAGACAAGGAGTCAAAGGAAACGCCCTACTATGCCAAATCGGTCAATATATATTTCGGTGTGGTTTTGTTAATGGCACTAGTTGTTTAAAATGGTTGCACCACTTAGTTAAATTTTATGTGTCATATTTTGAGAGGTGCACTTGGTTAAATGGAACACATTGGTGCTTATGTGTTCGAAAATCGCATGCATGTTGTTTACTGGGTGTTGTCTTTTATAATGCACCGAATGCAGGTCATTTAAGTGGAAGCACTGGTTAAGTATGGTAAAAATTCGATGCACCAGCTACGATGCTTACTGTGAAGTTAGCACAGGACACACCACTCCAGGGCAAGCTGAATCAAAATGGCACACGTCGTGGAGTTGGAAATTGTTTTTTGAAAAAAGTCTCAAATTTCAAGTTAAATTCAAATTTTAAATAGATGAAAATGTTATTTAGAAGGTAATAAATAAATTACCTAGACTCTTATGTTTCGAAGAGGCATGGTTCCACCATTGAGAGGACATGAAAATTCATGGTAATTTCCAAAAATTGGAAATGTGTGGAATCGACTGGTGGAATTATCCAACTCGTCAAGGAGCACCGAAAACAAGGTGTCCTTGAAAATAGAGTAAGCATTGATGATTTCCTGAGAGATTGGAAGCACGGGATGAGGTGTCACAATGAAAATTGGTCGGGTAAATTTTTTTATTTACCCATACCGTAGTGCACCATCAGACAATTTTACACATCGGTACATAAGATTCAATGGCACTAGTGCGCTTTGATCGATGCTTGTTATTTTTTTATAACTTATGACATTGAGTTTGAACACCTATGCATCAGTGCATTATGTTTTAGTTGCGCACCAAGGTGGATGTATCGTAAAGGCACACTGAACAAAAATATCCACAAAAACCTTCAACCGCTCGCATACTCTAACAACCTCTTCTATGAACAATAATGATGTGTTTGAACATTTAAGCACTGGTGTGGTATGTTTTAGGTGTGCATCGGTGTGTATATACCTTAAAGGCACACCAAAAAAAAAAACCTATGCTCGCCCACCTCTGCTATAAATAGCTAAGGGATAAATTTTTCAGGGAGGTTCCATAAAAACCTCCGCAAGAAGGTGTTCTTATTATAGTGAGAAAAGTGTCGAGTTTGAGGAAAGTCCCATGTGCATGCACTACATGAGCCACATGTAGAGACTTCTATACTTCCACCTGTACCAGACATCTGAGATGATGAATCCACCCATTCAAATTAGAATTCATATATGATTTCTGAATCAAATTTGGAAGATTATGATCATGTAGACGTTAAACCACCTCAGATGCCCAAATGGGCATAGGCCACTCTATAGGTAGTAGGTGACCTTGTGGGGGATCCAGCGGATCCGAGGAGGAAAAGATCCTAGTTTGAGGAGCCACCTCATGCACTTACAACTATAGAACATGTGATTCCCATGCATTCCTACATGGCTCTAGCCTCTTACCCTCATACCTATGTAGAGGCTAAAGGTAATCCCTTCTAGGAAGCAGATATGACTAAGGAGTATAACTCCCACATTGAGAACTAAACTTGGGACTTGGTTCCACTTCCTTCAAATTGGAAGCTTGTTATATTTAAATGGGTTTACATGACCAAGATGGAAGCAAATGTACATGTGAGCATATACACGAAAATATTTTTTTCCAAAGGATTTCAGCAAATCCATGGGATTGACTATGATGAAACCTTTTCTCTAGTAGAAAATATGGACTCCATTTGATTAGCCCTCACCATTGCAGTAGCCAGAGGGTGAGAAATTCACTAGATCGACATGAATAATTCCTTTCTTCATGGGGATCTCTCAAAAGATATTTAAATGGACCATCCTGAGGGGTTCATATAGAAGTCATCTCTAGTATGTCGAATGAAAAAGTATCTCTATGGACTCAAGTAAGCACCTAGAGCATGGTATGAGAAGATGGATTCTTATTTACTTTCTCATAATTTTATTAGATGTAAAACATATCCTAATGTCTATTTGTTGAGGACTTATGACTCTCTTTTGATCTTAATTCTATATGTAGATGACCTCTTGACCATATGTAGTTCAACCTCAATAATTGTTGCAGTCAAATACATTATGCATGACAATTTCTCTATGACATACATGGGGCCACTTCATTTTTTCCTTGGCCTTGAGATCATCCAGAATGTTGCAGGCGTCAACCTGTCTCAGACTAAGTATGTCAGGGATCTCTTGCTTAAATACCACATGGCAAATTGCAAATATATAGCCACACCCTTCTTGTCTGGGGTACATCTTGAGGATGGTGGGGATGCACCATTGGTCGATGTCACCTTGTATTGACAACTTGTGGGGATCCTTCTGTATCTCAACCACACCCAACCAGATCTCTCATATGCAGTAGAGGCAATTTTCAGGTACATGCAGGAGTTGCATGAGCTACACTGGAAGGTTTCCAAGTGCATCCTCAGATATGTTCAGGGTACCACCAATTATTCGATTCAGTATGTATCATTTTATGCATTGTATCTCATGGGATTCACATATTTTGATTGGGTTGGCAATAACACATATCAGAAGTCCACCTACTAGTACGTGCTTAGTTTGGGTTTCAGTCCCATTTGTTGGTCAAGTGAAAAGCAATCAACAATTTATTTATCATCATCAGAGGTCAAGTACAGAGGATTGGTCAACATCACTATTCAAAAAAAATTGTCTTTATAACTTCCTCACTGAGCTCTATATCCATTTTCATCACCCGACTTTCATATGGTGTGACAACCAAAGCATGCTAACATTTTGTAGAGATTCATTGAAACAACAACAAACAAAACATGTCAAGATCGATATGCATTACATCAGAGAGCTTGTTCATGACAAGATCATCGATTTGCAGTACCATCCATCCTATGAACAAACTATCGACATCTTCACCAATACTTTCACTGAGCAAAAGTTCCACATTTTGTGTGACCATCTTGGAGTGAAGGAAATGGCTACCTAACAATTGTCTTTCCTTTTTTCGATGCATTGTACTTTGAGAGGGGAGGTTTCCCATGAGGTTTTCCCTCTTTCCTATTTTTTTAGTGTTCATTCATTAGAGGCATTGTAAAATGGGAACCTAACATGACCTTTTTATAGGGACCCATTATTTATTTATACCCTAGTGATGTTCGAGTGGGTGTTGGAGATATTACAGACTCACCTAGTAATTATTTTTCCTAATTTTACTAGTCTAATGTTGAGGGTACTATCCATAGATGAGAATATTCTCTCCTAAAAATATTCCCCACCAAAATAAGGTGCCTCCACTAAAATAGGGCACCACCCCTATTCAGTTTTGACTCGGTTACACTTCAATTAGACTAGTGGAGTAAACACATGCATGAAAACCTTAGTTGTATACCCAACAATTGAATTTTCACCTCGGTATTCTCACCAGGAGTGTGCATATGACATGCATGTGGCCAAGATGGTGCATATCATGTACATGCATGTGTTTCTCTCACCTCCACACGTGTGACTCGGTTAACTAATGATTGCATGGAACAATTAATTAGGACTAGGTGGCAAATCACTCTAGTTTATGTCAGCGAGTGTCCAAATATCTCTAGATCACTACTATGGGGCATTCACTTAGCCATGTATAATAAATAATGTGTATTATTCATTCCACCATTCAGTTAGTACAATTCGTTATTCTCTCTCTCTCTCTCTCTCTCTCTCTCTCTCTCTCTCTCTCTCTCTCTCTCTCTCTCTCTCTCTCTCTCTCTCTCTCTTGCAATATTTGTGTGAATTTCTACCAGCTAGGCCCTCTGTACAGGTTTCCCTAAAACTCCATAACCTCCTCAACAATATAAATAATTTTGTCTTATTGAATATTGTTTTTCTCTATTTGGGAGATAGTCAATTTGGCTAAAAGTTCTAAGTTTGGAAAAAGTACAAAAAGGACAAAGTCAGAAATTTCATATTGCTATAGAAATTGACTAGAACATCAGATCACAAATTTTAGCATTGTTGTGTGATAACCATCATAAATAATATCTACTCCCAATACATTAAAAAAAAAATCTGGTTTCTAGTATATTTTCTTCTACATGTGGCAAAAGTTGACCTATGAGATTAATTGTAATAGTGAGACAAGTGCAGAAAAGGGGGAAAATTAGTGATTTCCACTAGGGTAGGCCAACTTGCATTATTGAGCTAAATATTATTTTTATGTGCTAGTAGATGGTTAAAGAGGTTTGATTTTGCATGTTCATTTCCTTGTACTCCTAGTTTTTTTATATTGACTACACATGTCATGTCCTATGACCTCATGGCCATGTCATCTATGGATGGACAAGAATATGATACATCATTCCAAATTGCATTTATTATAACCAAAAATCAAATTTACAGCTTTTAGGTCTAAGTTTATACCCACCAAATGTTTTTGTGGTCTCATTTTTACCTAATAGTTAAACTTTATGCCCAGTGGGTATTTTTTCCCTTATAGTTCTTATTCCTACTCTATGCCCAACATTTATTACAAATTTATGTGTCTTTTAACTTTTTTACAAGCCAACAAAAATACAATGGATTAAAGTGACCTCTCTTTAGTGGAAAGGGGTCCTTTTTGGGTACAAATGGATGATTAGAGAGGAAGGCGTGCTTGGAATGTGGCCTATCAATATTATTATAATTTTGGAGTCACTGATGGATAGACTTATGTTCCCTCATATTCAAGAACATCCTATGATGAACTTATTTGAAGAGTCCTTTAATAATCGATGGATCATTAATAAAGAATCCATAATAGAAGTGGTAGAACAAAGATTAATATCTAATGAGATTGACAAAAGTGATAGTCAATATCAACACATATAGGAACTTTATTTTGAAATATGGTAAAAAATGATAGAGGGATATAAAAGAGTGTATGGTAAGAATCTTGACAAACACAACTTGTGATGCTTGCAAAATTGTCTAGAGGAGGGAGAAATTATGTTTATTTTCCAAACAAGTAACATGAGTATATTATAGTTTAATGAATATGTTTTCCTATTATTATATATGGTTTTATAAACTTGTGGTGTCAAGAGGCCAGTCAGTCTCTCTAGTGAACCTCAACAAGGCTCCCTCTCAGTCTTGTGAACCCTCCCCCCTTTGTTTTCTTCAGTTTTATCCCATAGTCTCCCCTCCCCCTGAAAAGAAAAGGCTCAACAGGCCTCTCCCCTCCCATCTCTCTCGAAGACCTCCCCGAGTCATTCCTCCTCTTGTTCTTCGTCTTCCCCCCCCTTCTCGTGAAGGGTCATCTTTAAAGGGGGAAAGCCTTCTTGTGAATGGTCATCTTTAAAGGGGGCTAGCCTTCTCCCTCATAATGCAAAAGTCAGGTCACTTTTGGTTGCGAGGTATGCTCTTAGATCCAGAGTAGAAAATATGGATCACTCCTATTCGATGGGGGGTTCAGCCTTGGAATATCACCTCCCTAATCTTATTGTTTGGAAGTCGTATTTTGTGGAAGCACAAAAATAGGTCATGCAAGACATTAAAAAAGGCAAACAATATACCATTGTGTTGACAGAAGGGAAAATTCCCTCCTACAACAGGAGATAACTACTCGATCACAAGCCCTAATTAGACAATTTTTCATTTGGGATGGTAGTTTCCAACCGATTTCATGGGCTTGGTTTTCCACTCAATAAGTTTTCTCTTTGAAAAGAGATTTATCATTTAAGCTTTGATATAAATGATCCTAAATTGCAAAAAATAAATCCTACCTACTAATCCTATCTCAATTGAGAGCAAAGTTTAATTGTGTGTAGATGTAAAGATTAATTCTTAAGATTCAAAATGAATTTGTAATCTGGAGAACTATAAAGCACAGTAACTGACATTACTATGAATAGAATTTGACAGCCATGTCTACACCAAATCATTTAGTCAAAGAGGAGTTTTATTATTATGTAAGAGATGATATTGATATATAGAAGCATATCTTTTGTTGACTATCAGTGCTAAGACTTGAACATAAATATCAAATAGAGACGAGAATGATGAGTGATAAGATTTTTAGAAATAATTCATGAAGTTTATTATACTATAAGTCCAATATATTAATGATTATCAATCATAGAATCAACTCGATAATAACGATGCCTCTCTCTTTTGATATACAATCAATTTGAAAAAAAACCGAGTTATTGAAAGAATTCGCATAAACCTAGAGTATAAGAATTTGTAAATTAACAAAAATGCAATATTTACAAATTTCACTGCCACCAATGAATCTACCAACAAGATTGGGGTTTCTCCAATTTTATTCAAATTAATAAGAATAACGAGTTTAAACGACATTCAAAACCCACAAAAAAAATGAATGTGTAAATAAAGCCTCACAATAGTGCTGAGACTAGGGTTTCTTTTGCAACCACATCTATTTTCCCTCCTAAGTGTGTTAAGATCTCTTCTGCAAACCCTAAAATCACACCAAATTTTGTAGAACGATCTTATAACAGAGTACCAACAATTTTTGTGCTTTATTTGTTTTATGGTACTTCATTATTCTCTTTAATGGTACAACGAGCCTTACTTCTGTACTTGGCATCAAACTCATTGTGGAAAGCTCTAATATGGTGTAATTTAACCTTTGCGATCTTGGGAGATTGATCCTTGGCAATCTCATAATTATTTCAGTTAGATCTCATCCCTTATCTATCGACTATTCATTATATGTTTTTGGCATTACGTCCTTCAAAATTCAAGAGAGTTTGACACCTTTTTCTTGCACTTTTCGTGTTACAATATACTTGAATTGGTTACCTATCTTCGGATTTGGTTCCCTTCTTAGTGATCTTTGTGGTGAGCTCCACCCTAACGAGTTGTGAGTCAAATAAAAACAAAGAAAATTTTCTTTAAAAGAATATAACCTATAACCTTTGCGTTGATAACTCATGAATTATGGAAACAAAACTTTTACATTAAAAATAGTGCAAAAGCTTTGAATTCAATTATTTAAAAATCACACCATATACAATCATTATTTTAATGATACCTCATTTTTATGAATATGGCATGTTGATAATCATTCAAACCCAAAAAAGGAATTTATAAGAAATCGATTTGTTTAACATATTTTATATTTAACTTGTGGTAGTTTTGTAGTTCCATATTTGAGTTGGTAACATTATATGAGTTAGAGTAGTGGGTGTTTCCAATTATGAAGTTTTTATTATCAACGTAATTTTACATAACTTTTAAATGAAGAAAATTGAATCAGTATCACAAACTATGCATTAATTATTAGTTATTAGATGATTTTTTTTCAATGAGTTTAATATCCATCGTTAAAATAATCAATTTCGCATAACTTTTAAATGGAGGAAATGGAATCAGTATCGCAAACCATGCATCAATCATTAGCTATTAGATGATTTTTTTTCAATGAGTTTAATATCCATCGTTAAAATAATCAAACATTATTATCGAGCGAAATAGCATAAGAAATCAGTTTCCTTTGAAAATAAAGCCTCGTAAAAATTGATGCTTACCTCAAACCAAAAACTATATGTTCGCCAACACACATTGATATACACTTTCGAGGCGCGAAATGAATTCATACGAGAAAACTTTGATTTAGTAGATTATATTCTATCAAAGAAGAGAAATTATAGAAAATGCATAATTTTTAAACAAAAATTCAGGGCTTGTAAAAATAACCCTTTGTGCAAATCCCAAAACTATTAGCTCACTTTCATCTTTTGACATATACTTTTCATAGGCATAGATTAATCATCTTAAAAATTGACTTTTAGTTAAATTATTTCGATCTGCCAAAATGCCCAATTAATTCATTAATGCACCAGAGACCCAAACTTTGCAAGACTATCAAAACATCATGTTAATCCAATCTTTGGAAATCGAGGCATAGAATCAACTTGAATAAGTTCATATAAGCATGCAAAGCATGTTGAATGACTAGAGAGCAAAGAGACTCAAACAACACAATTTTAACATGACAATCCATCATCCCATGAAGATAAACCAAAAAGAAGCGAGGATACTAAAAACCCAAACACCAAAGAAATAAAACCACTAAAGCAACCTATTAAACCAAACCAGATAAAACCAAAAAAAAACAAAAATAGTGGTTTTCTAAAATTCAAATGGGACCCCTTAATTTTTTTTAAATTTAAGGAAAGCTATTAAGGCCTCAACACATTGTTAAGGCCCTTGGAGTAGGGAAAGACCTCAAATGGTTTCTCCATGAAATTTATCGCATTTAACGCAAGAGGGGTAGGGGACACCCGCAAACAACTAGCCCTCAAATAGCTCATTGAGCCACAACCCTAATGTTATTTCAATTCAAGAAACTATGGTGGAAGGTTCGAGAGCTAGATCATTTTTTTAATCTTTGTTGAAGTCTTAGTCTTTTTGCACTGTTGATGCAGATGTTCAGTCTAGTGGACTTATTACGAGATAGATCTCTACAATTAAAGCTCTACCCACCTCCACGCTCAATTATGTCATCTCAACCCGACAAAAGCTCAGGCATAGGTATTGTCATCGTTAACATTTATGGCCCCTACAATAAGCGGTTATCTTTCTAGAATAATATTTTAGCTGCAAAGGTATTTGATGATCCTTTTACCCTCCTAGGAGGGGACTTCAATATGACCCTGTCTTCATGGGAATCATGGGGAGTCAATGCTTGTTCGGATCCCTAAAGTGATTTTTTTTATCGTTTTTTGAATGACACAGATTGGTGGATTTGAAACCGGTGAAGCTTGTTCCTACATGGAGAAAATTTTGATCCAATGAGGCGACAATCTCAAAAATATTGGACCGATTTATGGTTTCAAAAGATTTGCTATCCTATCCCTTCCTCTTCAAGTTCTAAGTTTCTACAGGTGGCCTCTCTGATCACCTTCCTGTCTTATTCCAGATGGCCTCGGGAGGAGAAAAGCCTCTCGCTCCCCTGAAATTTAATAACTTATAATTATAGGAAGAAGATTTTCGGAAGATTATCATGGATTCTTCGACTCCCCTTTCAATGACGTTACATGGCTCATCTATGCAAAAGATGGCTAACAATATCGCTCGTATGAAATCGGTAATGAAAAGATGGAGTAAATTGTTTAAGAAAAAATCGCAATCCTCTTTAAAGGAGACAAAGTCTAACATTGAAAAGATAATGTTGAGATGCAACTCCAGTGTTTCGAATGTCGATCTAGCTTAATTATGTGAGCTCGAGGCTCGTCGTCACTATATCCTGGAAATAGAGGAACCTACATGGTGATTGAAGAGTAAAGCTCTCTGGCTAAAGGAGGGTGATAATAACACTAAGTTTTTTCATCAATATTCCAACTACAGGAAGAACTTGAACATTATCTGGGAGATCAAAAAAAAATACGGTTTTATGGCTCATTCATTCGAGGACATCGGGAAGGAGGGTGCTCATTTTTTTCAAAACTTATATCAAGAAATGAAAGGTTGTCCAATACAAGAGATTATGGAAGTCATTTCTATTTTTTCACCTGTATTCTCAGATGATATGAATAAGAAGACAAAAGAGGAGGTAACAAAAGTCAAAGTGTTAGGAGCTCTTTCGTCCATGCAAAAAGGGAAAAGCTCAAGTCTTTATGGGCTTACAATCAAAAATTTTATCGGATTCTATGATATTCTTAAGGATTAATTGCTAAAGTTAGTACATGAGTGTTGGACAGGCAGTTTTGGGATAAAAGTTTGGGAAAAATCCTAAGAATAGAAGAGGTGTGTAGAGGAGAAGAAGAAAGACTAGTGAGTGCGCAGCTGAGGTGCATCCAGAAGTTCAGCACGCGGTAAGTGGAATAAAACAGAGAATAAAGCATAATAAAGTGGGAGAAATGGAAGGATGACAACTCAATAGGCTAAAGATGGAAGGACGCGCAAAAACAAGAGGAAAAGTAGTCAGAGTGCAAAAGCATCATGTAGATAGAAAAGCAGAAGAAAGCAGTCGAACAGCCAGTGAACTAGAGATGTCATGCAGTCTAATGAGGGTTTTGGGGGGAACCAAGTAGGGTTTTAAGCCCTATATGTATAAATATGTAATGGGTTGGGAGAATAGGGGTTCTTTCATGTGGTTATTATCGGGAAGTATTGTGGAGTTTGTTCCAAACTACCGAGAACGCCTGTTAGTAATAAGGTTGATAGGATAGGCAGGGAAGGGAGAGAATCAGTGTCTGAATGTAAGAGATGATGCGGAGAGAGAGAGAGAGGCTTGCACTACAGAGTAGCTAGGCTAGGAGAAGAGAAAGATAAGCATGATATATCTTTGTAAGCACAGTAAGCAAGTCTGAAACCATTTCTAAATGCCTAATAAAGAAGCCAGTCATTGTGGATGTAGCTCAGAGTTGGGTGAACCACGTTAAAGCTTGTGTTACATGTCTTTTATGTGAGTGTTGATGAATTATGCCTAGATGCATAGTAGATTAGCTTTGTCTTATGTTTAATCATTGTGCAATAATCATGATTGTTACAGCAATGATTTATGCAATGATCTAGAATATAATGATAGTATGAATATGAATCACTAAGTAGGTAATACAGAACAAGGACATAATTATGCACACAGAACTAACAAGGAAGAATGGAAAGAATGGTCACCTCCCATTCCCTCACTACTGCAGAAACCTAGTTCTTGTAGTCCCAATAGATACCTCGGGTGAGACTTCATCTGCGCAAGCAGGTGATTCCCAAAGGGTCGGTGTCTGGTGGGTTTTGTTGGTCATAGATAACTCGAACCTAGAGTCTTACAAACTGTGCACAGCACCAACAATGAGTCCCATGTTTCAAGAAAGGTCTTGGGTTCTCTCAATTTCACCTTCCTAGCTCTCATCCCCCCAAAACAAGAAGGGCTTATGTTTAATGATTTCAGGCCTATTTCATGTTGCAATGTCATTTACAAGTTGGTGGCTAAGGTCATAGCCATTAGACTTAAGCATATTCTAAGCGAGGTGATTTCAGAGGAACAATTTGTTTTTCTTTAGAAAAGGAAAATACATGATGTCCTCTCTTTAGCTCAATAGGCCCTTCATTTGATCAATTCCTTGAAGTAGGTTGTGGCTATACTGAAGATTGATCTCTCAAAATCATATGACAGGGTCAATTGGACTTTCCTTCTCCTTGTCCTCCTGAATATTGGATTGCATCTCCCCATTGTCAATTGGATAATGGGTTGTGTGAACTCAACATATTTTACAATCCTTATTAATGGATCCCCCTCAAGATTCTTTCGGGCATCTAGGGGTATTTAACAGGGGTGTCCTTTGTCCCCCTTTCTCTTTCTCATTATCGTTGAGGTTCTAAGCAGGTTCTTAATCGAAGCAACACAAAATGGGAAGCTTAGTGGAGTGAAGGTGTTGGAGTCTGAATCATTATCCCATCTGATTTTTGTGGATGACGTCTTGTTTTTTGTTCAGGAGTCCTCTTGCAAATTTCCAGTTTTAAACAATATTTTGGACACATATGGTTATGCCATAGGTATGGAAATTAATTTTATATGTCCTGTTTTATTTCTTACCATTTATCGAATGCATCTCTCAAACATTTAGAAGAATCCCTCCCTTCTCCCCAAAATTTGTTAGATGTGGATTTTAAATATTTGGGGTTCTTCTTAAATCCCAATGGTTATAAGTCTGGTAATTGGACATGGTTGTACAATAAAGTGGAAGTTCATATTTTGTTTTGGGGGAATCTTCTTCTTTCACGAGGGGTGGGGGGGGATATTAACTTTCATCAAATCTATGTTAGAAATCATTATGGTTTACTAGACTTATATTGTCACGGTGCCCATAAGGATCCTCACCAAGATTAAAAAAAAAAAATCTCAACTTCCATTTTCTCTTGTCGTGATCAAAGTTGGAAAGTGGCACTATGCTTAGTTAAGTGGAGCAGGATATCCTTCCCTAAGAATATGGGGGGTTGGGGCATCAGAAATATTTACTTATTTGCACTCTCTTTAGCAGCTAGAAGTTTATAGAGAGTCACTCAGAACATGTCTCTCTGGGGCAAAGTGATGAAATCCAAATATCTCCATCACATGACCATAAAAGATATAGGTCACCTGCCAAGCCCTCAAATGGGTCAATTGTATGGAAAGCACCTACAGTAGCTTTTCCTTTGGTAGGCATGTGGACAGTTTGGAAAATTGGCAATGGGAGAAAGGTTAGAAATGGCTCGGATCCATGGATGGGTGTTGGGGATGAGTATCTTCTTTCTTAACCTATCAAAAACTTCCTTCATGAAGCTGGCATCTTCTTGTTGGAAAATGCACAAGCTCAAAGACCGAAAATTAGAGGAAGTATAGGATGTAAATATAGTAATGATCTTGGATTGAGTGGTTCTAAGGTAGAAGAGTGAGCTCATTTCATCGATACTCTAAATTCCAATTCTGTTCTCTTAAATGAGGAAGAAGATGATACTATTTGTTGATCAAAAACTTCAAGTACTGGAGAGTTTACTACTAGGTTGGGGTACAATGCTATATTGGAGGCCAGTTTCTCTTGAGAAAGATGTTGGTAGTGGTGTTCTCTTTGAAAGCTACATGTGCCACCTAAGAGAAAAATCACCACTTGGCTTGTTATTAACAACAAGTTGCTCACTTGGGGAAATGGCTTAAAGTGTGGGTGGATCAAACCGAGATTTTGCATGCTCTGCGAATCCAAAGCACCACTTGGCTTGTTATTAACAACAAGTTGCTCACTTGGGGAAATGGCTTAAAGTGTGGGTGGATCAAACCGAGATTTTGCATGCTCTGCGAATCCAAAGAATACTCTTGTTCCCATATGTTCACCCATTGTTCTTACACAAAGTGGGTCTTTTTAATGGTGACCAAAGAATTCAAGTCTCGCGCTATTAGGATGCATCAAGAGCTTGAAGCTAGTGTTTGGAATTGGCTAGAAGATAAGTTGGTTTATCACCTCGAAGCTTTCCCTTGTATCTTGGTAAAGAACATATGGTGGGTTCACAACAGTTGTATTTTTAAAGCTTATTTCATCTCTCTTAAGATCTATGGTGTGCAGATCATCAATGTAATAAAGCAATTCATGGTGAAGAAAAAGAAGAAGAAAGATCGGGTCTCGGTTATGTTGAATCTTAATTAATGCATCCCATGTGGATTTTTCGATGGAGCAAAATAGAGGAACCCTCCTCAATGTGGGGTTGGGATAGTGTTGTACTTAAGCTAGAATCATTGTATTCACATTTGTTACACTCCTAGTAGAGGTTCAAATAACAGGGTCGAATTCATAGCTCTCAGGACTCTCTTGACGGTAGCCCTAGAAAAAGGGGTTTAAAAACTCCAGATTATGGGCGACTCAATATTAGTGATAGACTCGGCATGTAAATAGGGGAAGGTGGAGAATGTGGGTCTAGGATTTATGCTCTGGTATTTAGAATTTCTAATAATATATTTTGATTGGCTCTCTTTCCAACATATCTACAGGGAATTAAATGTAAAAGCGAACACCCTGTCCAAGGAAGCTCTGGTGTTCCCTAAAAGAGCCTTTGGATTCTATGAATTTGTTGATGGAAAGGAAAAGGAGGCCATGGGTTTTCAACTATAGTCTCCAACAGTGATATTGTGGCATTTTTTTGTCTATTTGTAAAATCATCACAATAGTTTGAATGTAAGTAAAGAGCCATTTTTGGTGTTTTCATTTTGGTCTTTCATGCTTTGAAAGCTATGAAAGACTCTATCGAGTCTGGGTGAGCCACTTTATGGTTGTAACATGTATATTCAAACCTCATGAGTATAATGTTTTTTTCCAAAGAAAAAAAAAGTATGTGTGTGTGTGTGTGTGTGTGTGGATATCCACACACACACATATTGACACAAATCTAGTGGACCTCCTACCGCAAAAATGTGAGCCAACCTCAACCTGGGGTCGGGGTTTGGGTTTATGGATTGAATAATATGTGGGTAACTTGGGATGTGTACACATATTGCCTCCATTGATACTACTCGTGCATGCTCCTCTTGGACCCACCACGATTCTTTGTGCATTTAGTTGGTGATCATAGTTTTCTTGAAATTTTGGCTGCATTACCCAATGTATTACATTACGGGGTCACCCTGCTGCTATGTAATTGAACAATGATATTTTGGATTATGTGTGTGTACATACATACATACATACATACATACATACATACATACATACATA
>CBVK0102431038.1:0-20835 GCA_900067695.1 Picea abies | reverse complement strand
TGTCAAATCGACTTGGAAGATGAACCAGAAGTGGGTGGGAGGCCAACCAAAATCATAAATGCGTTGTTCTCAGGTGTGCGCGAATTTTAGCGTCCACAGTCATGCATCATGCACATGTGCGCTTTTCTTGTGTTTCTTGATGGCGCATGTGCACGCGCGCCCTATATAGTCATAGCGCATCCTGATTTTTTAACTGGTTGTATCGTTTTTGACCTTTTGGAAATGCTTTTTCTTGGTAATTTTAGTCCATGGGTGAACTAATAGCTATTTGAAGACGTTGGATTCATGTAACCATTTGCAGACGAAATTTCAGTGATAACAGTTTTAGTGGGTATACTCAAATTGAGATTGCACCAGAAGACCAAGAAAAGACCACATTCACATGCTCGTGGGGAACATTTTCCTATAGATTTTTTCCATTTGGTTTATGCAATGCCCCCACCACATTCCAAAGGGAATTATTAATTTTTTTATTTATTTGATTCATGAATGTGTAGAAATTTTATGGATGAATTTTCTGTCTATAATGATACTTTTAAAGAGGCATTTGATAATATGGAAATAGTCTTGATTAGATGTCGGGAAGCTTTCATTTCCTTAAGCAATGAAAAATTTAGAATGTTATCTAAAGAAGGCATTATTCTCGGTCATCTAGTGCAGGTATCAAAGTTTAGGTATCAAAGTGGACCCAACCAAAATCAAAGTCATCATGGACCTCCCAGCACCACGATCACAAAAAGAGGTAAGAAGATTTTTGGTTATGCCAATTATTATAGGAGATTCATTGAAAAGTTTACAAATATTGCAGCACCAATGTTCAAATTGCTTGTTAAGGATATTGATTTTGTATGAGACTCATAGTGTCAAAATGTCTTCGAGGAATTAAAGGAAAAACTCTCCACAACACCTTTGAGGAATTAAAGAAAAAACTCTCCACAACACCAATACTTAGGGGGGGGGAAATGGTCCCTTCCTTTTCATAATAGTATAGATGCTTCAGAAACAATCGTCGCAATTGTTTTACGAAAAAAATAAGATTATCTATCCTATGCCATCCATTTCATAAGTAAAACCCTGACACCATCCGAGCTCAATTATACCATCATCTAAAAGGAATTCCTATCTTTTGTGTATGCCATAAAAAAATTCAGACACTAAATAACAGGTTACAAATTCTTTATTCACACAGAACAAGTATTTATTCACACTGAGCACTCTACCATTACATTCTTAATGAATAAACCAATCACCAATGGTAGAATCACTAGATGGTTTTTATTACTGCAAGACTTTAACATCATTATAGTAGATAGGCATGGGAAGGAAAATCTCATTGCATATTTCCTCTTCGGAATCCAGAATGAAAGTAAAATTGGTCGTGTAGATGATAGTTTTCCTAACAAACATCTATTTTTTATTTCTACTAACTCTCCATGGTTAAAAAATATAGAAAATTATTTGGCCACAGGGAAATTGTTGCAATACCTTTCTTCATAGGAAAATGAACAAATTGTCAAGCTTAGTGTCAACTATTCATGGATCGAAAGAGATCTCTTCCATACTCAAGTATGATTATTAGAAGATGTGTATAGGAAGATGGGATGTTCGACATTTTGTGACCCTGTCATGATGGTCCATATGAGGGCCACTTTGTTGAAAAGAGAACAGCCTATAAAGTACTTCATCAGGGTTACCACTAGCCAACACTCTTTAAGGATGCTAAAATATCTGTAAGGAGTTGCGACAACTACCAAAGGATTGGGAGACAAATTCCCCTACAACCACAGGTATTGATTGATCCCTTTGAAAGATGGGATTTGGACTTCATAGGACCAATATATCCTGCATCAAGAAAGAAAAGGTATATCTTAGTGTGTACATATTATGTAACCAAATGGGTAGAAGCAAAATATCTATATCAAGCTAGTGAAAAATCAGTTGTTGATTTTCTTTATGAATATATTTTTACCCATTTCGGTGTTCCAAGAGAGATTGTCACATATCAGGGAGTGTATTTCAGGTCAAAGTTGATGCAATCCATTACTCAACAATATCAAATAAGCATCACAAATCTTCTCCATACCATCCACGGGCTAACAGACAGGTAGAGTCTACCAACAAAGTGTTGGACGCGATTTTGACCAAGACCATACAATTGCATCATAACGATTGGGCATATAGACTTTCGGAGGCACTTTGGGCTTACAAGACCACATGGAGAAGCATCATTGGGTTCACTCCCTAGGAGTTGGTATATGGAAACTAGGTTCTCTTGCCCATTGAATTTAAAATAAGGACTTTCAAAACAATAATGTAGTTGGGTTTAGACTTGACAGAGGCTCATAAGCAAAGGGTGGCATAGTTGAATGAGTTGGATGAAATCCAACATGATTCCATCCAACATACCATTCTTGTTCAGGAATAACAAGCCAGGCAGCATGAAAAACTCATTAGAAAGAAGGTCTTCAAACCCAATGATTGGGCAATCCTCTTCGATTCCAAATTCAAGAACTTCAGGGGTAATCTCTCCACACGATGACTGGGACCATATGAGGTCGAGACCATCTTTGATAATGGCTCTATGAAAATCAGAACAATAGATACATATCAAATCTCTTTTGTGGTGAATGGCCACCGATTAAGATTATATCATAAACCCATCTCCAAGGAAATGTTTGTTGAAGATATGTTACAATAGTCATAGATGGAGGTTGTCACTGTTTTCTCCCAAATTTCTGGGTGTGTATATATGTATATGTAAAAATAAAAATAAAAACTAATAAAAAGAAAAAAATAGAAAACAATAAAAAGTAAAGAAAAAAATCAGTCTAGTTATGAAAATGGCTTGTTGGCATAGCTAGACATGGACTTTCTTGAAAACCTGGTTGCTGGCAGGTAGGTCCACAATAAAATTTGGCATATAATTGTTGACTCCACCTTCTATTCTTCAAATCATTGTGTTATTCTCGTGTTAGATGATTGGGGATTCATTAAGGCCCTCCTTCTCACAAACTATGCCCCATCAACTCCAACACCTTATCTGGGGTTAGAGTTAGATACTTTTTATGGTACCTAGAGGCTTGCATATATCAATGGCAGGTTCTCTCGCTAGAAGCAATGGAGATTCCTCAATGCTCTCTATTTTTCAGATTTTGCAGGTGACTTAGCCTCTGCTCATCTATTTTTACCTCGCAAGATGTACCAAGGCACCTCGACTCTCATCGACATCAATCGTGATTAGTCCTGCATTGGTTAACAATATTCATCATTGGTTGGTAATCCAATGATTTCTTTCTATCTTCGACTTCAACAAATTCATTCACATAGATAGAATTGTGCCAAGATTGGGTTTCGGTGAAGATTATTTGGTTCATGGTTTTACCAACAATTTGCAATGTTTGAATAAAAGGGGAATATGATGCAAGGCAGCTAGGAATGGACAATTTCCTAAAAAAAGAGGAAGTTAGCTCCTTCTTTCGTAGGTCTCTTGCTAAAGCATTAGATCTCTTCTTCGTTACAGAGCTTGAGGCATAGTCTCATTCTCTCCCTCCATCTCCTTGCTTCAATGTTTCCATTGCAGTTATTTTCCTCTCACTCCATCATCAAATCTATTTTCAGTGGAAGATGTGATTGGGTGGCCAAATCAAGCACCAATATTCATTGATCATCCTTTGGTTTTAGTTTGGTTTTCTATTTTCATCATGAATAGGTTTAGATTTTCTGAGTTTTTAAGAGATTCACAATATGTATAGAAGTCAAAGTCATTCATTTCTTATTAAAACAATGCTTCTTATCCTTTATTAACAACAACAATGGTTTCATCATCTCCAATCCCTTCATTTACCAGTATAAACAAAATACAAAGAAGTTGGATGTGTTGGTACATGAACTATACAGGAGGTACATGGAAACCTGTGCTTTAAATATTTATTCAACAGGCCATCCATAAACCTCCAAAGAATTGTAAGTAAAGGTATATGTTGTAACCACCCAACATGTGAGTTGTAAGTAAAGGTATATGTTGTAACCACCTATGTAAGTACAATGTATTTATTAGAACACTCTCATTCCAAATGTCCCAAGGGTTGCAAGACTTATGGTGCACCTTGCACACCCCTAAAACACATGGCTTACATGTATTGAGTAAATGTTAAAGTTAAAACAATTTTAAGTGTTATAAATTTAACTAATTCAAAACAAAAGGGTTTTGAAGATATCCGAAAATGTTAGACTTGAGTGAAACTAATTTTAAATCTTATAAACTTATCTATTTCAAAACAAAGGGTATTAACTTATCTATTAAAAAAATAAAATAAGGAAAAACTGTAAAAGTAAAACAATAAATATTGCTAACTGCAAACTTCACTTCTTGATTGATGTCAAGTCATAGCATTGTAGCGGAGAGTTGGCCTTCATCTGCAATATAACAATTTGGCGAATGTGCTGATCACAGAAATACAGAGAAATAATAAGTAGATATTATCAAGCCACTGTTGTGGCTTATCATAAGAAGTAGATAGATTCTACACACAAATCTAAAATAGGAATTGTTTGAATTCACTTCCCCACACAAATCTAAAGTTTCAGTCCACATATTCTTAGAATTGGACCCGGTTATTTTTCTTGATCCCCACCAACTTATCTTGCTCCCATAACCTTACTAATCTTTATCCTAACCAGAGGATTCTTTATCCTAACCAGAGAATTCTTTCTATCCATGGAAGATCACTACAGAAATGTGAGAAGGTGGCACAGAGAAGAACACATGGTATCAAGCAATGCTATAGAGAGGACCAAGCCTGCAACGGGAAAACTGTTGTAGTTGCACCCAAGGTTAACAGCTCTCCCAAGATCTATGAAAATTCATTAAAATAAATTAATTGTAATTCCATATTGACAACTCAGAAGACGATAAAACATTTACAATACTACTGTTAAAAATTTGATTTTAACAATAATTTAAAAGGCAGTACAGCAGGGACCTAGCCACTGCAGTGACACTTTTCTTGAAAAGTTTTATCCAATACAATTTCAAATTCAAAGTTTAATCGAGTTGGGTAAAGGTTTTATTTTTTGGGTTTTCTGGTAGGAATTGGTCAGAATCCGATGATGTAAATTTCGACAAAATTTCTATTTTTTATTGTTTAAATTATTTTTCTGAATATATAAATGGATTCAGTTGGCTAAAAAACCTCTAAAACACTAGGATTATACAAACTTAATCACTCAAATCTGCAGATCCAACCATTTATTACCGGATTTCTAGCAAAATCAAACTTTTCACCAAAAAACTTCAGAAAAATATAACTTTTAGAATACTGCTTTTTCATATGCATTTACCTTTCACATACAAAGTTTAATTACAAACTTTGTATGTGAATCAGAAAACAATATACAACAGAGATGTAATAACTAAAGACATTTACCTTTCACATACAAAGTTTAATTACAAACTTTGTATGTGAATCAGAAAACAATATACAACAGAGATGTAATAACTAAAGANNNTTGTATGTGAATCAGAAAACAATATACAACAGAGATGTAATAACTAAAGAAATACCCGTAAATTTCCACAATATTAATTGCTTTTGGACCTCAAAACCAGAGATCAGGAGGGATCCAGGACTGAGCAATGGTAGCTGATTCTGAGCTCATATGCGCAGCACTGCAGTTCCTAGTTTCAATACCCATAGCTCTCAAGACACCATGAGATTGAGCATTTAATTTATGTTGTGTTCTCTGGAGCTTGTGACTCAGCTCCAATGCCTCTGATCTCAACACGCAATTTTCTTCTGTTATATGAGCATAATGCTGTGAAGTAATATTGAGTTTCTTCAATATCTCCTCGTTCTCTGCTCTCAGACGAACCACCCNNTTTCTTCAATATCTCCTCGTTCTCTGCTCTCAGACGAACCACCCGAGCCCTCAGCTCGTCCAGATGATGTTGTTTCCGGAGCCGAGACCTCCTCGCAGATTCTCTATTAGACAACCTCCTTCGCTGCTTCCTCTCATCTATCACTTGTTTCTCCTCTGCTTCATCAGAGGCTGAGTTGCTCTGAGAATGTGTGATGGCGTCCCCATTGCCTGCTGGAGAATGTAATGAATCCTGATTTGGGCACCTATTATCCACTGACACGGCCACTGACCTCTTGGTGGGTGCTCCAGTTTTAGCCCCAGGAGCATTCAGATTGGCAGAAAAGGGAATATTGTTGTATTGGGTACTTCCAGTTTCATATATTTCTCTGTTGAATTGTGCTGGATGGGTTGGGATAACTGAGATTTTGTGCAGGCTGATTTGGTTTGAATGGGAAATAAGCATCTGATTTGACTGCAGGTCTGTTAAAGAGGGCAAACCAGGGACACACGTTTCAGATCCTGGCCTGATAATCATTGTGTCTGTTCCAGGAAATGAAAAACCTGCTACGGCTGTTGTTCCTGACTCCATTACAGCTCCTTTTGCTTCCTATAATGAATCGATTTGGATTGAAGATGGCACAGTTGTGCAGGGAAGAAAGGTATTAAGACCTGAGGTATTCAGAATTTAATTCATAATAACCAATCCATAGCTACTTCAAATGATAGCATTAAAATAACTTCAGTATGTTGGACTATCAAACAGAATTAAACCAGCTTTTTCCAGACCTTTGAATGCTGTGAGTACTGGGTGCGAACCTTCAGAACAGCTTAAGCATCTGAACCTCCTCAGTCACCTTGAGAACTGCTTAAACATGTATTTATGTTTAAACTGAAACAAAGATCAATATCAAAATGTACAGTTGAAAGTACATGAACAACGCCAACGATTGCGGGGAGAAAAGTAAAAAGGGCATAAACAGCAACAGAGTCGTAAAGCAGCAGCTAGCAGAGAAAAGCTTGAATATGAGATTGGATTGAGCAGAGGATATATCTATGGCTGCGGAGGCCATGCAAGAGGAGGAAGAGCAAAAATTGACAATAATCATGTCAATTTAAGATCATAGATCTAGAAGCAGGTTCATTCTCAAGGGTGGGGTGGGTGTATGTCTGTCATTCATTTCCTTTTGTTGGGTGCATGTATTTACAATACGTGTATCAAACAGTCTGTCTCACTGCAGTTGTCGAGGCGCTTGCTTGCACGTGATTAGCATTTGAATTTGAAGGAGAGACAAGAAAATAGATTAATTCATCCACTTAAATAAATAAATATGTAAGAATATTGAGAAATTATATATAATAATAATAATCTATTTTTAAAGTTATTGTTCAATTTTTTTTGAATTTGAATTTTTGATTTTTAGAAGGAAACAAATGTTCTTAACCAATAGGTCCACTCAGGTTGTATATATGTATATATATAACTTTTTGACATTCTTACATATTTAAATATAGAGTATGATGATCTTGAAAAACTTCTCTTAAAGCTTTTCAAACATAAAATCAAAATTCTAAAAAATCTTCAGTAATCACTTACCTTTTTAAAATTAGATAGATCAATTTGATCTTAATAAAAGTTAACCATCATCATTATATATATAAAACAATGAGCCTGAGTGGTCCTAATGGTTAAGAACATGTGTTTTCTCTTAAGAGGTCACAGGTTCAAATCCAAAGGGGGGTAGGGTATGTATACCTTCGTAGACTTTACCAGTCAAATTGTTGGGCGGAGAGTCCCTTGTCCTACAAACAAGGAGGTCTCATACACCAATTTGGTATGCTGGCTTGGTTGTGACCTTAAAATTGTTATTCTCTAAATTTTATATTTTATGGACTTAGAAACAATTTATGCTTCACTTTTTCTCATGAAAATATATGATTGAAAAATTGTTTAAATTTTATTGGTATATTTTATTGTTCCATAGGAATATGCAAAGTAACATATATATATATATATATAAATAAATAAATGGAATAAAAACATAACTTTAAATATTGGGTTCTTGGTATTAAATATAAAAAATATTGATTAAATTTTATGTATATATTTTATTGTTTCATATAAATATTCAATTTATAAAAAAAATAAAAGTATTGTTTAAATTTTATGTATATATTTTATTGTTTCTAATTTAAAAATAAATAAATAGAATAAAATCATAATTCTTGATATTAAATGTAAAAAATACTGTTTAAATTTTATGGATATATTTTATTACTCGATTAAAATATTCAAAATACCACATGTAAAAGATTAAATGGAATACAATATGTATAATATGGATGTTAAAAGTTAATGTACGACAAAGTTCAAATAAAAGAAAATAATATTTTTTTATATTTTTTATTAATATTTTAATTTAAAAAATTAAAACTTATTTTAAATATTTGTATTTATAAATATTTTTTTTGAAATTATAAATATTAAATAATTAATTTTTAAATAATATTAAATTAAAATATCATTAATAAACCAAATCAACTATGTAAGATAATATTGAAACTGTGTAAGATAATACTGAAACTTTGGAAAACTTATTACTTTGTAAAATTTACATATTTATGAATTTAGATAATGTAATGGAAATTTAATTGAAATTTACCTAAACCAAAGTTTATTTTTATATAAGTTAATTTTATTTATATTAAGTTAAATATTATTTTTCTAATATTAATAAATGATTTTATTATAAATTCTAATTTAATTAGAGTTTGTATTTTATTTTTTAAGCTTAAAATTAACATTTGTGTGAGTTAAAATTAAAAAACAATAAAAATGAATATCAAATTTCAACATCAATGTCAAAATAGATAAATTTAAATAAATAATTTTTATTTATAAACATAAATAATTTATTTAAACATTATACAACATAAAATAAAAAAATAATTTATTAATAAAATGTAAAATATTTAGGATTATATATATATATCAAATTGGTGTTTGAAATCCATATATTAATTTTTTTTAAATAAATTTTAATATTAATATTTTATCAATAACATAAATATTAATAAAAATATTTAATTTTTTAATTTAAATTACATAATATTAATATTTTATAAACTATATGAATAAAGTATGAGTTAATCATATCTTGTGAGAAAACCATTAATAAAACATGTATACATCTAAGAGGTTTTAATTAAAATAAAAATTAATTAATTTAAACAATTAATGAAAACATGTGTACATCTAACGGGTTTCCATTAAAATAAAAAAGTAATTAATTTATAATGGTTTTATGATTTCATATTATAATTAAAAACATATTTTTTATTAATAAAATAAATTTCATAACACATCTTTGTGTAAAAGATTTTGAGTGAGGAAAAAGTTAATCAAATCATATTGATTTTATAATTTTATATTATTAATTTATTTTTATTACTTAATAATAATAATCTATTTTTAAGGTCATGGTCATTTTTGTTTAACGATTTGATTGGTAAAGTTTACAAAAGTATACATACCCTACTCTTCTCTGGATTTGAACTTGTGACCTCTTAGATTCTCTGGATTTGAACTTGTGACCTCTTAGAAGGAAATACATATTCTTACCAATTAAACAATAAAAATAATTACCAAAAAACAATCACTTAAAAAATAATAATATATTATCACAAGTTCAATTCGATCTAAGGATTATAATAATTACTTGTATCCATATACATATAGATAATATTATTAAAAAAATCACTATTTATTTTTCTAATTATTTATTATAATATATAAAAATATTAATTAACTTACACATTCATTTTATTGAAGAAATTTTTATGACTTTTTTTTCAATTCTTCTCCCTATTTAGTATTTAAATATTTAAAATTAAGATGCATGAACAAACCCCAAACTTCAATACATCACATGGGTACAAAAGCATTACAGTTCAATCGAATGAAAGTTTGTTTGATGTTACATTGCTACTGTCTCTTTCCCATAATAACTTGGGAGTTAATGCAATGCATCTTTACATCTAGGTTTCCCCTCTTCACACACTTCATTGGCTCCTTTATATTTTTTATACATTATTAATATCGTGCATAATATCTAGCCAACTTAAATATCCATTTTTATATTAACTCACCTAAATCGTGCATCCTCATATGAGTTATGTATCTCTACATTGTGTTGTTTTAAAAAACAAGCAATTATCCACCATTCAGCGAGAGTATTGTTATTTTTTTTGGTAAGCTAGGTCTTTCTATATTAATATTTGTAAAAAAAATTATTATAGTTGGTCTGTTATAATAGAAACCAAACTATAAAGATTTGTCATAATGGAAACCAAACCATAAAGAACTAAAAGAGTTTACAAATATTATAGCTTGCATTATTTATGATTTGTTATAATGAAACGAAACTATAAAGGTTTGTCATAATGAAACCAAACTATAAGGAGCTAAAAAAAAATAGTAATTATGTTCTTTTTTATTTAACCATAAATAGTAATTATGTTCTTTTTTATTTAACCAAAAATATATCTAGTTAGTATGAAAATGTTTTAATTTCTAAGTAAAGTAAAATCATTCAAATAAAATGTAAAAGTTAGCATGCAAATAACACTAGAAAACACAGATAATGATAATGGCTTGAAACCATTGAAATCTATGAATAGAGTAAACTTAGTTTGGGAGGCCTGGTAGAGTGAGTGACAGGTGCTCCCCAACATGTTTGTCATCATCTAAAACTAGGTCTTTTTCTATAATTATAGGGTTGGAGGAGGTTCCTTGAAATCCATGGGTCCCCCCTTTCTCTTCTGGGTTTTCTTTGTCGCTAGGCTACAATTTGTAGATCTTAATTTGGATCCCAAATACCACCCTGAACGCTACTTCAAACTTAGCTTCCAAGAGCGCAAGCCTGGCTAGGATTTTTTGATTCTAGGCTCCTTTGTCCTCCATGACATGAGCTATAAAGGCTTTGGTTAGCCAATACAACTCCGTCGATTGAAATATTTAATCGTCTCTGGTCCTCGAATAACCAAGGTTGGAAATCCAACCACTATACTCATTTTCAATATGGTCCCTCGAGAAATGTTTTTCTCCTTTTTACCATGTTTTTCGTTTCTTCCACTTCCTCTTTAATCTCTAGAGTGAATTTATCTTGAAATATTCATTCATCTCGACTAGTTTCCTTCTGCACTCACATCATGTATTGGGACAGAGAGTTAAGACTAGGGGGTCGGGAAGTGGATCTTTTTCTTCCTTGGTTTATCCTCTTACTTGACTTTGGGAAGTCCTCAGTAAACAATTTTTCCATGATAAACAATGTAATGTTGGTAGAGGATACAAGAGGACACATGGGTGTGAAGGAGACAATAATGACTTGCCCCTATTTTTCTCCCACTTTCCCCCTTTAGAGAAATAGGTAGATAAAAACTTCCATGTTGGAAAGGAGACTCACTAAAAAAAGAGATAACCCAAGCAAAGTATCTGAAGTAGAATTGGAGTAATGATAGCAACACACAACACTATGAAAGACAAAACAAGTTGTTAGACTTGCAGGCCAATCCTATGGCTGAGAGAGGGAATAGGACTTGAGAATTCTAAGGTTTCTCCTTGCCTCGGTCTAGCCTCAACACTGTGTATCCAAACTTTGAATACTTGAATAAGAAGGTTACCTCCACCTACAATCATAATAGTTGAAACTTCCATCATTTCTCTATTATCACTACACTAATATCTCATTAATCATATCATCATGTCCATCAAACTCCTCATCCTCACCTTGTCTTGGCTCATTTTAATCTGACCTGCATGCATTGTTGGGATTAATTTCTCTTTCCACTCACATGCAATCCTCCATTGCATATCCTTTGAACACCACCTCATGTTCATAAACCACCCTATCCAGGTAGATAGTATTGCAATTTAAAATTATGAGAAATTAATGATACATCACACCTCTCACAATATATATATATATATATATATATATATATATATATATATATACCGGTGCGCGGTTATGCACGGGACTGGGTTCTTTACGCTTAAAAGAGTGTGTGTGCCAGGTTTGGAGAACAAGGGTGCGATTTGTAGAACCAGAGACAACAAAGTTGAAGAGGGAGACTTCAAGGAGGCTATCTTCTTCATTTTTCGACCGATTGAGGTACCGAAAGATCCCAGACAGGGGTTTTGGGATGCTGCGGAGCCATTGGAGCAGTCGGTTTGTCATTTTGAGCATTGTAAGGCATGTTTTTGAGCACTTTGAGCAATTTAATAATAATGATCCATTGGAAGCTGGACCAGGAGATGTAGCCCGGAGAGGAGTGAACTCCTTTATCAAGTTGCTGTGTTTATGTGCTGATGTTCAATGTTTTATGTTGTTGTCTATGTGTATTTTTACATAAGTAATCCTTAATTATGTGTTGCAAATTGATCCGATTGCTTTAAACACATAACATTTCACTTGCAATACTTATTCAAGTTTTTCAAGTCTTCTTCATTTTTAGATCACCCAAGCAAAGTATCTGAAGTAGAATTGGAGTAATGATAGCAACACACAACACTATGAAAGACAAAACAAGTTGTTAGACTTGTAGGCCAATCCTATGGCTGAGAGATGGAATAGGACTTGAGAATCCTAAGGTTTCTCCTTGTCTCGGTCTAGCCTCAACACTGTGTATCCAAACTTTGAATACTTGAATAAGAAGGTTACCACTTGAATAAGAAGGTTACCTCCACCTACAATCATAATAGTTGAAACTTCCATCATTTCTCTGTTATCACTACACTAATATCTCATTAAGCATATCATCATGTCCATCAAACTCCTCCTCCTCAGCATGCATTGCTGGGATTAATTTCCCTTTCCACTCACATGCAATCCTCCATTGCATATCCTTTGAACACCACCTTGTGTTCATAAACCACCCTATCCAGGTAGATAGTATTGCAATTTAAAATTATGAGAAATTAATGATACATCACACCTCTCACAATACCCCCTTCATAATGTTTAGGAAAAAAATATATATACCAAATAAATCATTCAAATTTAATCAAATAAGAAAAAAGAAAATCACATAAAACATAAATAAAAAGATATCAAAGATTTTTTTTTCACCATTGGAGAAGGGGAAAAACCACGGGGTCTTCACTCAGTGAACTTGTGACATAACACCTATGTTCATGGGAAAATGGGAAAGAATAAAGATGGAAAGAAGTTAAAGGAACCAATTTCTTATCCAAATTGGAGGTATGAGCATTGTATGGTATCTCAATTCCACCTAGAGAGGTTTCAAGTTTAACGACCTCCCTTAAGGGGGAAATATTTATATCGATAAATTCTACTCTCCCACAAGGAAGGATTTGATTCCCCAATCAACACTTGTGGTTAATGAGTAACCTCATTCTAATCATCACCATTCTCTAGAAAATTTCATCTTTTTTTCTTTTTAGTCACTTTTTTCCTAGGAGGATGTACTTAAGCATGAGGACAAGTGGCTAGTAGATGTCCTAGAAGTTGACATATCTGGCATTGGAATACCATCTTCTCATCATCTAAAACCCAAGTGTGTCTAAGAAAAGTCATTTCATGACCATTTTGTTTGGAAGCCCCTTATTAAGTTCCTTCTTAACACAAATGCAGACATATATGCACAATCCCACTATATCTCTTTCCAGATCTAATTTTATGCAAGTGCCTAGAGAATTCCCAATATCCTCAAAAATTTATAAATACTAGAAATGTAAAGGCAAATTGGGAAGGAGAATCCAAACTAGTATTCGAGTAACTAACATATAGTTAGGATCAAATTTTTGGAACCAAAGAGTTATAAAAAACATTTCACTTCCGCAAAACTAGGGACCCTCCTGATTAGACACATTATAATAATCAACATGATCATAGAACTAAACATTAAAAGAAACTTTTGAGTAAAGAGAGACATCACAATTATTTGTCTAACTTGAGTGAGTCCACTGATATAGATTTGAAGTAGGAGGCCAATACACATTAAATATAACCACATCTTTCTCAAAAGTTACATGTATATTGAAGACCTATGGCATTCTAATATCCACCATCTACACCTCATTAACATACTCCACAATATATGCACTAGGAAAAGGAGAATGCTTCAAATTATTTGGAAATGTAAATTTGTTTTTTCATTGCAACCTGAAAGGACACAAGTTTTGAAGTTGAAGGAACACCAATGGCCACTACTCCCCCATGCAATCGTAGTGCCAAGATAAGAATTGAATCTTTGCAAATGTGATAACAAATTAGCTTGGATATATCCTCCAGTTGTTTTCCCTCATAAGGAAGATGTTGTTGGGAAATAGGAATCCCCAAGATATGCTCCAATTTCGGATTTAAAAACACCACATAGCTAGCAGAATTCACACACATGCATAAGATTTTCCTAGAAAGAGACTCGATCACAATCTAAAATTTTGTCTTTGTATCAGGGTCTTCAATTAAAGAAAAACTGCCATACAAGGCTTTCATCAAATAATTAACATGCAAACTTTCTTTCAAACATGTGATAGGCATTTTTTACTACACTTCTATGCTTCTAACCTCCAATGCAAAAATAAAGAGCCAATAAAAATAAATAGCATGTAAATGTTTCATTAAACACTTGGTGACAATCCAGTGGCACTTTGGTACCTAAGCTTCTAGGAAAATATCAGGAAGACATTGTTGCAAACACTACACTGACATCCTGTGTTTTGAACCATAGTATGGATACCTAAGGTTAATAGTTCAAATCTAAAAAATTGTTGGTCTGTTGAAGTTCATAAATAAATCAATCATCCATATAGTTGCAATAAAGTATTCTACTATTTGTCGATGCCACTAATGAAGGAAGTATAATAGATAACTTGGGCTTTTCTATGAACAACATTGGCGATGAAATCTTTTATACTCTCAATTCACTCGAAGGCCTTCTTGATGGAGATAAGAAAATATAACACTTCATGCCACTTACATTGAATAGGGCCTTTTGGATTTCCAACAACTATTTTTTGTGGTAAATCCACCCCGTGGACAGGTGAAATCCCACTTGGATCGGGTTTCCTTTGATCCAAGACAGAAGGAAAACAAATGGACACTAATTTCCCCCCTTTTAACCTATTTTATGTTTTCATGCATGAAATCAGAGAGAGAGAGAGAGAGAGAGAGAGAGAGAGAGAGATGGCTTATATCTTTCTTATAGGTTGTCGTCACTTCTCCAACTGTTAGTCTTGATCTCCAAGCTCCTAATGTGGAAGCACCTCCTGCCATGGATGAGACAACTCTATTCTACTACTATATATCGTTAGATAATAGTAAATCTATCTATGCAGAATATAAACAAAGACAAACATTCATGCAATGATATGAACAAGATACAATTAAGGGAATAGGCCAAGTTTCATATTAATAAAGGAAAACATGGAAAAACTTACAACCTTTTGATGTTGTGCTAGTGTTCCTCCAAACTTCTCCTTTCTAGCATCCCCTTCGTGCATTACCATACGATAGGTATGATGCTATGAACTACCTTTTTCCCTCCCCCCCCCTTAGAATTCCCTCATTATATAGGAGTTGGAGGCTTAACCACCATGGAGTATTTTGGGAAATGGTTGAGGATTTAGCTCCATAAGGTGGGATTTGGCTTATCTCATGGATATTGAATTTACTAAGATGGAGCCATTAGATATGACTCGAATCCTTGACCCAAAATAACCTCATCCTCTCATAACTAACCCTTAGAATAAGGTGGACTAGTTGTAACCTCCTCTAAGCACTTCAATGCTCCCCCAACATTGAGAATAGGGTGTTGAAAATGCCCCCTTATAACTGAGCAATGAGTGTTGACAAGAGTTCAACTCTCCCTATATAATAGTAAATCTATCTATGCAGAATATAAACAAAGACAAACATTCATGCAATGATCTGAACAAGATACAATTAAGGGAATAGGCCAAGTTTCATATTAATAAAGGAAAACATGGAAAAACTTACAACCTTTTGATGTTGTGCTAGTGTTCCTCCAAACTTCTCCTTTCCATCCCCTTCGTGCATTACCATACGATAGGTATGATGCTATGAACTACCTTTTTCCCTCCCCCCCCCTTAGAATTCCCTCATTATATAGGAGTTGGAGGCTTAACCACCATGGAGTATTTTGGGAAATGGTTGAGGATTTAGCTCCATAAGGTGGGATTTGGCTTATCTCATGGATATTGAATTTACTAAGATGGAGCCATTAGATATGACTCGAATCCTTGACCCAAAATAACCTCATCCTCTCATAACTAACCCTTAGAATAAGGTGGACTAGTTGTAACCTCCTCTAACCACTTCAACGCTCCCCCAACATTGAGAATAGGGTGTTGAAAATGCCCCTTTATAACTGAGCAATGAGTGTTGACAAGAGTTCAACTCTCCCTATATATGGGTAGGGGAGTGTTGACATTCAAACATGGTCAAAATATCAAGGAAAAAGGAATTATTTTGACCTTCTCATGATGGGTTTTCATCTCCATGATGACTAGGGATTATGACAAATGTTCTTCCATGGTATCAAAGTTATGACACTTAATTGCAACTCTTAACAAAGTGTGACACTAGGTAATGCGACAATTTGGTGTGTAACACTATTACTCATTCTTGGGCCTATACAAACAATAGAGGGGAAATGTTCCACATGTATGGAGAGTTTAGCGAAAGTATCAAAGAGAGTCAACTTCCCAACATTTGATGGTCCAAACATGCCAATATTGAAGTGAGAAGAAACTTGACGCAAAATGGCATGCTCTACAAGGGGTTCATTCTTGACTAATTTTGGAGGCATTTTACAAAACACAAGATGCAATTTCTTAGAAATATAAAAATATAATATTTTTATTGTAAGGTCTTCAACTAGATAGGAAAAAATACCCTCACCCAATTTCTCAAGGAGATAGAACTTGGGGTTTCTCCAACACCGAAGTTGGGCAAGTGGATTCCTTAGGAATGCGAATGTGCCAAGTGGCTTGCCTAAGTATGAAGCGACCAAGAGATTGAGGCGCACCAGCATGACACCAAAGTTGGGAATGCCATACCCAAGGGGTCACAATGGTTTATGAGTGCATGGGTTCGTTTGGGAAGTTGATTCCACGAAGGGGTCCAACGATTCATTTGGGAGACTAGGTCCATGAAGAGGTGCGAAGATTTGTTTGTACATGGGTTCGTGAAGGGGTGAAAATATTTGTTTGGACATGGGTTTGCAAAGGGGTGTGACACCCCAAAGGACACAATGATTCATGAAGGTAACATTTAGAGTCCTTATAAGAGAACAAGGGAACACAACCAAGGACAACATATTTGAAGACAAGTAGATCAAGAAGAGCTTTGCAGTTTTGAGGTAGATGAAGAGGGGTAAGCTCCTTCAAGAAGCCAATTCGCTCCACATAAGAGGACTTGTACTGCCTTGAGGTGGACTTTGTTAGTCCTGAGATTGTTTGTGGCTCAGCAAGCAATGTCAGAGCATCTCAAAGTAAATGATATTTGATTTAATAATGCGTTTATGCCTTAGAAATAAGTATCAGATTTCAATAACTTAATAACTAAAAATATAAAGGCAAGATATCATTCTTAAATACTTTTTATAGATAATCAGAAGTTGAGAAGAAGAATTCAGATAAACAAAACTGAAATATAAAGTAAGGTATCCAATTAAGATCAATCTCACTTTAATTTAAATAGTATAAATAACAAGATATGTGTCTATGTTATGAATTTCATTAAATAAATGATAAACAAATAATACAGATATAGATCTTATCTTACTCACATAAAGACAGAGGAAAGTCTATATTTGAATAAATGTTTAATAGACAAACTACAATAGAAGTTGTACTAAATTACAACCATTTACAAACAAAATAATTTGAAGAAAATGAATTATGAGAACATATGTAACATCACACAAGAAGAACATGACATAAAGAGACAAGAACCAAAATCTCATGTATCTCTGAAAAAAGTGATTTTCTTTATTGAAAATCTCCTCTACATTAAGGCTCCAAGAGTCCTTTTCATTTACCACAGGTATATATTTATACAATTCTTTCTGTAACCAAAAATTGGTTAGAACCCAAGTTTCTAGTATCTATATAGCTCACTAATACTAAAATAAAAATAATTAAATCAAAATGGGAAAAATCCCTAAAACTTAGCTAATTCATCTGGATTCTTGAAACTAAATATTACAAAGAAATATAACTTGTACATCTGCTCAATCTCTAGAAATTTCTTTATTGCTTGTTTCATTACTTGTATCCCATCTAATTGCTCATAGACACTTGTTTTTCTAGCCGATCCTTGCACTGAGCATGTATTTTTAATAATACAATTAGGAATTTAGGAATTTCCAAACATGCATTTAATTCAAAGTTGTAAACTTTTATATGGCCCAAAGGTAAACTTCGTTGAATTATGACTACATATTTATTGGTATTTTGACATTGTAAACTTTGTTCCACCAAGAATTGATTTATAACTTGCAAATTTATCTTATTCACTTATGATAAAAAATTTATTCTTTTCTCTACTCTTCTCCAAATCACTCATATTTTCCTTTACATTGACTGTTTCAATGAAAGACTGGACATTCCTGAGGTCAATTTCATATATTTCAACATCTACTTCTAATAAGGCATTTATACATGTAGCTTTTACCTCCCTAGCCAATATTTTACTTTCCTCCCAATAGAGATCCCATGTTTTAAGTGCCATTTCTCCTCTCAATTGTTGTAATTCTTGGAATTGTACAATGTCGTATATAGTAACATTATGTTTCCAAGAAAAAATTTCTTGAAACTTGTGTTGAGATGATACTAATTGTTTTTTCTCTATCATCAATAACTTTCAATGAATCATTAATGATAAGATATTGCTTCTAAATGATTTCCAAGCTTTTACAGAAGCTTTATTGAGCTAATTTCAGTTCATTATTAATCTCCAAACCCTGTTTCTGGAAAGAAGGAGCATCTATAAGAATATTTTTAACATAGGTTTGCAATTGAGTAATCAATTCTTCTTTCTGAGAAAGAGTGTCTTTCAATGTTTGTTGTATTTGATAACTCTCTCTCTTCATCTTTTCCTCCAATTCTTTCATTTGTTGTTGAACTTGAGTTACCCTGGAATTGACTTACATTTCGATATCTACATCTTTCTTCTTTAGGATTTCTTATAGCTGACTAATTCGATGATCCCTCTGATCAAGATCCATATTCAAAACATTTACTGACCATTGATTTGCTCCTGCAAAAGAACCTAAATTTTCTGCCATATTCTTTGCAAACTCATATATGATCCTTTGCCTCTTTTCCATTGAACCGTATTTTTTTTCTAAATTTTTCCCTGAACAATAGCTTTTATTTTCTTGCTGAAGAAAACCTTTGTAGGAGACATCTCCTTTGGTTCTATAGGGGTTAATTCATCAACATAAGCTACTTCATAACCTTGTGCTATGGGAATAGAAGTTGTAGGAGTCATTGATAAAATATGAGATGCAATAACACTAGACTTCTCCTGAGCTTAAATACTATTTATAGGAGTATTATTGCCAGAAATAATTGACTGGGAAGTATTCTCAGGTATTGTTGTCTCAGTAGTAGGTTTATTGTGTTGTTGAAACATCCGTGTAAATATGGCCCATTGCTCTGCCAAACTCCTTTCATTTCAATCCTTGACTTGTTCTTTCTATGATGGATCATTAGTTGGCTCTTCCAATTATGTTGATGTTTTCTAAGTTGTATTGGTTTGGCTCAGTTGTTTAGGATTTGAACCTTGTGACAAGTCTTTAACTGGGTTTCCATTGAGAGTAGGATTCTCTTCCTTTGTTATATCACCAAATGTTTCTCTAGAGTTCACTTGTTGAAGAATAATTGGCAAACAAATTCTTCTATGGCTTTGAAACTTGTAAAACTCTAAACGTTCTTGTTCAGAAATAATTTGAATTCTTTCCAAAACCTGATCATAAGAAGTGACATTTTTTAAAATATCATCATAATTAGAATCTTCATGCAAATACTTCTTTGTTTCAATTTGAACACAATGATTTTCAAACACTTTAATTGGGTCATTCATTTTAAACTCAATACAAGACATGTTAATGTGTTCTAAATCTCGGGCTTCAACTCTAGCATGCCCAAAATCCAACAGAGTATAGATACCAACATGAATAGGATAAGGTGGCCATACTCTTTTATGTGCATTCTTGAAATCCTTAGCTATCCTTGTACCAGTTGTTTGATAAGCCACTTCTCTGCAGACTAATGTGTCAGGTAGAAACCTTGGTAATGCATGAGGGGATGTATAACATCCAAAGACCTTGATATAGGAAAACATTTCTTCAATGTACCTGTCTGCAATTTTTTTTAGGTTTTTAATGATCTGTTTAGAAATCCAAGGAGGAGGATAACCATATAACACTTCATGAATTGGAACAA
Source organism: Picea abies (assembly GCA_900067695.1). NCBI lineage: Eukaryota > Viridiplantae > Streptophyta > Pinopsida > Pinales > Pinaceae > Picea > Picea abies. Next base: position 482 of record CBVK0102431038.1, on the reverse strand, counting down.
TGACATTATGACATATCTCATAAAAGTGTTATTTTGTGTTTTCCTCCCATAATTTGTCATGATAAATATGAATAGGGTCAAAGGATTCTGGTGACTAATTACAATTCATGAGAGGGAAAGGAGTTTTCAAACATATGGCATCTAAGATATATGCAGACATATAAAAGGGAGCCTATTCTCATTTTGATTATAGGATTTTTCAATATGCTTGGTCAAATTATCTCAAACAATTTTCCCCAATTGAAAGAAAAACCCTCCATGACTTCATGCATGATTGGGACCCATTCTACACTAAACTAAGCAGGATCCTTCTTACCAAATATCCTACACAACATCTTGGTTGTGTACATAACAGGGGCATCATGAGAGCAAGTATAATATATACCATGTCTATCTATCCTGAATTTGCTTTTGTCCCCCCACCATTCTCTAACAATATCATGCATGTTTCTATCATATTGAGTGCATTCTTTCTCTTTAAA
>CBVK0102431025.1:0-10386 GCA_900067695.1 Picea abies | reverse complement strand
ACTTTTGGCGTTTCATCTCCTAGGGTTAGGTTTTTGGATGTCTAGGCTTTTGACATTCATGAGTAATGTTAAAAATGCCTCTGGAGCCTCATTGTAATCATTCTTCTCAAACAGATGGGCGTAGCAGCCACAACTCTTCTCAGAGATAACTACCACCATTCAAGCAAGTTGTTTTAGTGTTACAGTTTTACAGTTTCAACCTATTTTATTTCTTCAATAGAAGTTATTTTTCACTGGATATCTGTTGTTGTTCTCTGTATCTTAGTGTTATGGTATTCAATCTGTTATTCATGTCATTCCGCTTATAAATCCGGATCAAGAAATCAATAGATCTATCAGTTTCTTCTTCAATGTTTTAGATGACTTTCGAGAATTTGATATGAACATATGACAAATCCAAGGTTAAGATGGATGCATGCTAGTTATGTATTTATAGAGGTGTGGTTAGAGCTGTGACAATGCATAAAACTATTGTAGGCTTATTGTAATTAATTATTTTGCATGATTTTGTTAGGAATTTCAAAAACAATAAGATCCAAGTCATTCGTGATTGACCAGCTATAACCACACTAACCGAGCTTCGAAGCTTCTTAGGACTTGCCAACTTCTACCGAAGGTTTGTGTTGGGATTCTCACATATTGCATGGACCCTCAACCAAGTAACCAAGGGCGGTGGAAAGGTAAAGTTCGCATGTGGGCAGACACAATAAGAAGCATTTGATGATCTGAAGCATCGATTATGCTCAACTCCAGTACTCTCCTTACCCGATCTGCAACAACCATTCGAGATTTACACTGATGTCTCTGACTATGTTGTAGGCGTAGTTCTCACTTAGCATGGTCATCCAGTAACATACCATAGTGAGACACTCTCAGATATTGTTTGGACATATCCCACCTACGAAAAAGAAATGTATTCCATTCTGCAAGCTTGTCGTCAATGGAAACATTACATTATGGGAAATGAGACAATCATCCATACTAATCACAAGCCTCTACAGTTCATATAGACACAAGGAAAGTTGCAAAACGAATGCCATCAAAAGTGGTCCACATACCTACAACAGTTCCATCTCAACATCAAGTATAAAACAAGGAGCACAAATTGTGTCGCTGACTGCCTTAGTCGCCCTCCCATTGTTGTACTCACCACAACGCTCCATTCCTGTGGGCATGAGGAATCTGAGTGGCCCCAACTTTAGTAGTGTGACCCTAACTTCGCCACCACCTATTAACTCTTGGGTACAAGTGCGAATGCCACCGTTTTTCACATCCAGGATGGACTGTTATGCCATCCAGGCCACCTCTATGTTCCCACAAGCGAGCGTGCAAAGCTAATTTGGGAGGCTCACTATAGTTGGATGGCATGACATTTTGGCATGGAGAAAAATGTGGTTGTTCTACAAAAACATTTTTATCGGCCAAAACTTCGACAAGACGTCAGCAAGTATCTCAGATCTTGCACTGTCCGTGCCATTGTCAAGCCAACCATCAAGAAGCGAGGCTTATACATCCCTCTTCCTACTCCTGAGAGGCCTTGGGAATCCATCTTGTTGGATTACATGTCTGTCCTTTCGTCCACCAAGAACGACAATGATTGTGTATTTGTGGTGGTTGATTGGTTTCCGAAGATGTCCATTATCACAGCCTGTAAGAAGAGCATCACATCGACAGATACTATCAAGATTTTCTTCGAACGGGTGTGGGTCCATTTTGGGATACCACAGACCATCACCTCAGATCGGGACAACAGATTCCTCAACACATTTTGGTCAAGTCTCTGGTCACTATTGGACGCTAAGCTCATTAAATCCACTGCTTTCCACCCCCAAACAGATGGCCAGACAAAGGTCGTCAATAAAATGATTGTGCACATCCTACGCATGTACAAATTTAAGCATCCACGTACATTGGATGAGAGTCTTTCCTATGTTCAACATAGCTACAACAGGGCTCTTCATAGCTCCATCGACCATAACCCATTTTAGGTGGGGCTGGGATTCCAACCCTTGGGTCCCATTGATGTTGCACTACCTCTTGCGACCACACAGGGAGAATATTCCCATGCTCAGTCTGAGGCCGACAAAGCCACAATATTCATTGAATGGATTCAACACATCTGCCAACAGGTCCATAAGATTTTGCAAGAAGCTAATGCTAAGTACAAGCAACACCATGATCAACACCGGGTACCGAACCAGTTTTAGGTGGGAGACAAGGTTTGGTTACATTTGCAGAAAGAATGCCTTACAGGCCCCATCGGAAGCTTCACCCACTTCGCTATGGGTCTTACACTATCAACAAGGCTATGGGTAGCAATGCTTTTGAGCTGAACACTCCACCCTTCCTTGGCTTACACCCAGTGTTCAATGTGGACCTCCTTCGACCATATTTGTACCATTATTAGACACCTCACAGATCGCAGAACCATTGACACAAACAAAGTTCAACCCTGACTACATGGAACATGCATCTGCTGATCAAATAGTGAACACACAGATCAAGGGTATTTGCTAACAAAGGATCCAACTTTATCGGGTTGTCAAGGCAGGGCAGCTCCTGCACTAAGGCAAGTGGCTCACCCGAGGCCAAATTCAATAGAAGTTTCATCACCTGATGGGGGCACTCAACGCAATAAATACCATTGCTTCCTAAGAGGGGAGGAATGATCTAGGTAGATATTGGTGGCCACCCACCTATTCCAACTGGCTCATCTTGACAGTTTTTAGTTCAACTCATTTCTATGTAATGATGACATTTCTTTGTAATTATGGGTTCTGCACTTTCGGGGCTCTCCCGAAGCCATACACAACATCTAGGTTGATTTTGGTGGCCGCCCACCTATTCCAATTGACTTATTTTGGAAGTTTTCATATAAGTACATCTTTTTGTACTTCTAGGGCCGTTTTGGGGCCTGAAAAAATGTTTTTTTGGCTTGCCATAGTCAAATTGTAGACATAGTGAAATTTCGATGGTAAAATGTGTAGTGCTTGAAAAGATCTTTCCAACGGGCTATCACACGCCTAAAATGGAGGTTGTTTGCAAAAGTTAGGACCATAGGAAGTTGGGGTACCAACTTAACCTTCGGGGCCTAGATAACTTTTGACGTTTCATCTCCTAGGGTTAGGATTTTGGATGTCTAGGGTTTTGACATTCATGAGTAATGTTAAAAATGCCTCTGGAGCCTCATTGTAATCATTCTACTCAGATAGATGCACGTAGCAACCACATCTCTTTTCATAGATAGCTACCACCATTCGAGCAAGTTGTTTCAGTGTTGCAGTTTTACAGTTTCAACCTATTTTATTTATTCAATAGAAGTTATTGTTCACTGGATATATGTTGTTGTTCTCCATATCTTCGTGTTATGGTATTCAATCTATTATTCATTTCGTTATGCTCATAAATTCGGATCAAGAAATCAATAGATGTATTAGTTTCTTTTTCAATGTTTTAGATGACTTTCGAGAATTTGATATGGGCACATGACAAATCCAAGGTTAAGTTGGATCCATGCTAGTTATGTATTTATAGAGGTGTGGTTAGAGCTGTGACAATGCATAAAACGATTGTAGGCTTATTTTAATTAATTATTTTGCATGATTTTGTTAGGAATTTCAAAAACAATAAGAGATGATTATGAGTGAATGAGAGTTGCTTGGATACTTGCATATATGAAAAGTATCTAGGACCCACTTGTTTGGAAAGCCCGCAATCGTATTCACATATCCATAAGTGAATAAGTTCATCTTGAAAAATGAAGGGAAGTTGTTTGTAACAAGTTATCCAAGCTTTGTCAATTGGGTCTAGCCCAAGTGGTTGTGGGATGGAGTGTTATCCTCCCCACCCAAGTTTTATTCCCATAAGTGACATGTTGAACTCATAATGAGTATTTTGTTGTAACAACCTTGTGCCTTGAAGAATCTAGGGTTTATCCTGGGTGCCATCCTCGAAATGAGGAGAAGTACTTGGGGGTTTTCCCATAACATTGTTACCTGGAAAACAAGTTATCCAAGCTCTATAGCCAATATGCAAACAAATCATTCTTTACTCCTGATGCAAGGAAACTTACATAAACAATTGTATTTTCTCAAACTGAGCTTTTCCAACTTTGAAGTTCTTGAAGATCATCTCATGTTCAACATCAAGAAACTTGTCTATCTAACTCATGTTCGAAATAGTCTTTGGAACTTTAAAATCAACATGACAGAAACTTATAGTCCCTGTTGCAAATATACAAGAACTAATATTGACCAACTCAAACCTTTTTACCTGTAAACCTATTTCATTAACTAAAAAAGTGAAGTGGGGTTTTTGACACAATTGCATACCTACGCTATTATTATGTTCATGTTCCTGATAATTATGACGAGGTATATCCAATCACATAGATGCACATGGGGTTTTAAGGCGGTAAGAAGGCTTTACTTAGACATGAAATCCACGGATATAGTCTTCCATTATGTGCCTTGCATGATCTACCATTCCTCTGCGACTATAATATTTGATGCAAACACCAAGTGAGTTCGTAGGGTGCATTTAACATTGTTTGTTGGGATTTCCTTGTGTGAGTATTTAGGCTTATGTGGTTGTGTGCTTCAACCTTTGATTTGCTAAGTGAGGACTTCTAATCTAGTTGAAGAAATGTTGTGTTGTGGAGGAAATTGCAAGTGCAACAATCGTTGCAAGGGTTGAGTGGGTTCATTGTTATTTGATTTTAATCTATTAATTCATTATTCTTACCACTCAAATAATTTTGGCTTTTAGTGAGAATGGGTTGAATTTGAGCTATTAATAGAGGAGGGCATTGAATTCTCTACAACATGAGTTGAAATTTCATGTGTGTCGAGTTTTTTTTCTTAACAGTTCATGTGTGTGTGTTTGTAGATGCATCGAAATCCCTAACCTTTCTTTCAATCAAGAGACAATGGAGGCAACGACTTTTGTAGCCATGACTTTTGAAATGGTATATGTCTTGCGAAGAATCATACATATAATGCAAGATTCTAATGTTCATTGATGCCCAAATGATTGATGCATTTGAAAGCTTTTTTGAACGAGAGGTGATAGGAATGTTAATACACAGTCTTAACATAATGAAGTTATGTATATCACATTATTATTAGTAGGATATTATGATTATGGATTTGTGTGATGAATTCTTTTAGTTCCTAATCTCATGGAGTTGAGAGCATTTCTCAAACTAGTTCTATTATTGTGATTTGTTACTAGGATTTAGGATTTAGTGAGTATTTCTCTCATAGATTTGTTGAGTTAGTTCTCTTCGAGTAAAGCTATAAAACTATATAAGCTTATGATTTGCTTAATAAAAATTCAATGATAAATTGTTATTTCACACTTTGATGTAGAACTATGCTCAAGTGGGATTTTGGGATATTTCCACATCATTAGTGCATTTTCGTTCCTCTTGGGATTGGGATTAGGTGCCCTTCCACTTTGTTTGATTCAAAACCGCATGTTGGGTACCTTTGGCCCTTTGTATTTGGCGTGTCTAGTTTCAGCTTTGGTCTTTGGCTTTTGTTGTCGGATTGGAGATGTACGTTTAGTTTGCATTGACCTTCAACATTCAAAATGTGGTCGTATGACTCAAAACTCGACCTGCAAACTCTCAATTTGTGGCCATATGCTCATAATTCAGCCTGCAAACTCTCAATACGTGGCCATATGCTTAGAATTCGGCTTGCAGAATCTCAATTTGCGACCGTACACTGAGATTTCGACCTGCAGATATAAAAAAACACGGCCAAAACTGGTCTGCAAACATCCAGAGCACATCTATAAAGCCTAAATCGACCTTCAAGCACTCAGAAACGTGACCTATACGCTTTTGGACAGCCTCAAATACTCAGATTGCAGCCTTCAGTTCATTTCCTCTACCATTGTCATGGTTCCTTGGCTCGATTCTCTTCCAAGAATTATTTGCATATTCTTGAAAAACAAGGTATAGGATCTGAAATTATAATCAACATTGCATCCCTGTGAATTAAATCAAGAATTATTTGCATATTCTTGAAAAACAAGGTATAGGATCTGAAATTATAATCAACATTGCATCCCTGTGAATTAAATATTGCGAGAAATTGTTGGATTCTTAGATTTAAGTGATTATTTCTGTAAAATTTGAGTGTCTTAAAATTTTTTTAGCATGCTAAATGCAGAAATGCTGAATCCATTTCTACATTGAGAAATGAATTTTGAACAACAAAAATAATAATTCGTATAAATTTATATCTTCTGAAAAAACCATTTTGTAAATTCTTTTAAATGAAAACTTCAAAATTGAAGAGTTGTTACTTACACTGCAAGCATAGTCATATTTTTTTCATATATTCTCAAAAAGGGTATATCGAATTTCTTTTACCTTGTGCATGAGTATATACTTTTTACCATGAGTATTACTCTTCTTTTCAAAACTCTTAATAGACCTACTATCATTGAGGAGAGCCAAATAATGTTTTTTTAAAGCTAGAAAAGCAGGTCCTTCTATTCACCGAAATTAAAAGAGTACATGGTTTCAAGTATGATGCTTGAGCTGTCAACAGAGGAAAACAACAGAGGCATCATTGTCTGAATTGTCAAAAAGACGCCTGAGAGCCCAAAAACCAAAATTGGTCCATGCATTTTGTTGTTTATGGACCGGTACAAACTAAAATTACTGAAAATGAAGACTAAACTATCACAAAGAAGCAAAAAGATAGTCTAGAAGTCTTCAAGCCTAGGGAGCATCACCTCCATCCTGACGTTGACCTAGGGATGTCCAAGGCGAAACAATGATGCCAAGCTGCGGGCCAACGAGTTGGTTATGGAGGTCATCGATCTTGGCAGCATCCGCTCATGTCGAAAGGATATCTCTCCCAACTCTCTGTGAAGGCCAAAGAGGAGTTGAAGTTGATTCTCTGTCAAGAGCATGGGAAGTCGCTCGCTGTGTTGAGAAGCACAAGCATGCACTGCATTTCCACTAGATTTCATGCTGGAGTCTCTCTAAATCATCTGCTATGTTGGAATTCTCCCGGTGGAGTCCTCTTGTGCCACATGGATTTCCTCTTCAACTATGGCATATCCCCACCTTTCTTCCTCCTCTGAAGGCTCAAAACGAATTCCACTATCGTGCGGTGAGTCCCTCGGGGAGTGCTGCAAAATCGAGCTTCTCAGATAGGGAGATGGAGGGCGCTGCCTGCTGGAGGCCCCTCGAGTGTAGCTACTACCTCGTTTCGGTTTCCCTCGCTCACGCGACATGGGAACAATTGCAATTGGACGTAGAGGGGAGAGGGACAAAAGGCAAAAAAATGTAACAGCTCCAGAGCAAAGAGATGCTGGAAAAATGAAGCCGCAAATCAAAGACAGAGACTGGAATGCATGAGAAGGCCACATTCAAGCCTTTGCAGGACCTTAACTTTCCTCTGCACATGGCATTAAACACCTTCATTACTACAACGATGGTCTTTCACGAACAAGCATGTCCAAAACCATCGAAATGAACACTCAACGTACTTGCTAAATTTATGAAGCTTGTTGAATGAACCACCTGGGAAATAGCTGCCATGAGTGCCACTAGTAATAGAAGGTATGCGAAGTACCAAGTGGCATCATGCTGGGGTTGTCGACGTCTTGTCATTCATCGATGGGGCTAGTGGAAGCCCTAGGCTTCACATTCTATCCATCAAATTACAAACATGATATGAATGTCAAATGGCTCCACTTACGTTAGGGTTTTAATATGGAAGTACAAGAGTATATTCACTTGTTCAATCGTCTACTTATCCTTCTTTAACATTTATGATTTAAGTGAGAAACTTGTTTTTAAATTTAGAAGTGGATTGCATGAACATTTATATTGAAAGCTAAAGTACAAAAAGATCACCACCCTTGATGCCACATATAATCTTACATAATTGGCCAAAGAAAAAAATTATGATAAGCGTATAGTTTAACAACGCTCATCCTCCTTCAATAAGCGCATAACAACTTCTCCAATGTCCACACCTCATGTCATGATAAGTGGTCATTCTTCTTCTTCTTTTGATGCCAAGAAAAATGGAAAAATCTGCAGATATTGTAAGAAAAAAGGTCACAACATCTATAAATGTTTTCCATTAAAGAATAAGAAATAATTGCTTGTATTGTCTTAAGAACAAGGAGCTAATAATGCTCCTATTGAGACTGGTAGTGAGGATAAGACTTATGAAGAGTTGAAAAGCCAACTCAATAAGGTTACTTTGATGCACCATCATCCTATTCCAGGAGGGTGTTATAGTTTGTTTGTCACTCATGCTCACTTCACACATGACTTTTCATTGGATTGTACAGTTGACAATGGCTCGTAGAAAAGTTTGATTGCGAAGACCATTGTTGACTAGTTGCATTAACTAAAAGACCCTCATCCTCATCCATATGCATTTGGATAGAAGGACAATGGGTCATCTGCATAGATCACACAAACATACATTGTGTTATTTGCTTTTGGACCTTAGTTTGTGGATAAGGTCTCCTGTGATGTGTCCAATATGGATTATTATGGTTTGTTGCTTAGTAAGCACTATCACTATGATAAGAAAGCTTCCTATGATACATATAACAATACATATATGCTATAGAAAGACAATAAAAAGTACCTAATCAAAAGCACACCAAAATCAACTAATTTGGTACTCACTTGCAAGAAGGCGAAGAAAGCAGTTAATCAAACAACATGTTTGACATTAATTTTCTTAACTCCACAATCTCATGAAAAGAAAGCAAATATAACAATTTCCACACCACATTCATATCTTAATCAACTTTTGCAAACTTATTCAAATGTCTTCTAGGAACCAACAATACTTTGGCCATAAAGAGAAATTAATCATGCCAATGATCTTCTTATTTGGAGCAAAAAAATAAAAACACATTTCTTTTCCATGTATTTTCAGTTTATCTCACTATATGTTGCTAAAAGTATCAACTGTGGGTACTCACTAGATATTGCATCTAATGAGTACCCACATATGATAAATGTTGCATCCAATGAGTACCCACACTTATAAATTTCACATGCGATGAGTACCCACAACTTATACTTTTAGTGAACCTACAATGAGATAAACTAAAAATACATGAAAACACATATTTCTATTGTTTACCCTATCTTATCCCCATTTTGTGGGATGACTAAGGAGATGATGTCTCGAGGCCCTCAGGTTGCAAATATGGAGTGTCGAGAGACTGCACGACCAATAATGTCCACTTGCACATACAGAAGCCCGCTCTATCACCACATTTGATCCATTGTCAGTGCATCCACCACACTAGCTAACTTATGGAAGGCAAAATGGTCTTTCTCCATGCGATACAAGTCAGGTATTGTGGCAGCTAATCACCCTAATATTTAAGGCATTTAAACATGTTGTATTTAAGCTACTTTTGATCATAGAACGTCTGCTTGGATATTATGCCTTTTACCCTATTTTGCCTTGGTGAGTGTCATAGATTTCCTAGTAAGTGGCCAACCTTTGGGGAAGGTTTGTAACTGGGACTCCCTTGAGGGGTTATCGTATGATTCTCGACCATACTTACCACTTTCCGGTTATTACGCTCCCATCATATTGTCCTCTTCTAGGCCCTTTGACTTTAGTGACCCAAGAAGGGCATGTACCTAATTTCATGGGAAGAAGGGGCTGAAGGCCTAGAGGGAGGGATTGTTGTGGGCTGAAAAGATAAAAGCCTAGATACAGACCTTCCAGATGCTTTGCCCAGGGATCCCCGAGAAAGAAATGAAATGATTCTCTGTAAGAAAAGGGGGACCTAAAATAATAAATGATAATGAATGCTTAATGGGTTAGTTGGAGGATAGGAGGTCTCATCACGAGCCGACCTATCATGATCACAGGTATTTAGCAGTATGACATTACCATCACTTGGTCAACAAGCCAGGGTAGTGGCTCTCAGTTGCACAACTGAGAGAAAGGTGGTCTCATCATGAGCCATCCTTATCATTTTTGCGAGGTATTTGTGAGTGACACTATCATTATCTGGACACCATGCCAGGACAATGGCCTTCAACTCATTCCTTAAAACATGAAAGAAACAAAGAATGGCAAGAAAATGGGCTTGGAAAAAATGCATTGCAAACGAAGGTGCCACACACCCTCTATAAAGGCACCCATGAATGAGTTAATACGAGGCCTTGTATGTCATGAAACTCAACAACCTATGAAGTCTAAACCCCTTCCACCTCATCATCCATTTCATGACCTTGAAAGGCCATCCTTGGGAGCATCCTGTACTTGAGCGCTTTGATTTACCCAATAAGACTCCTATGACACCCCTCCCATACTTAAACTTGGCCAATTGTATAGGGTTTTGAGCATTTGTTTAATTTGATGAGGT
>CBVK0102430957.1:0-14339 GCA_900067695.1 Picea abies | reverse complement strand
AAAACGCTCGGTTAATCTCTTGCATGGCGAGAAATAAACCTATAACCCCTGCCAACCCTGAGCCTATCGTGGTCAGTGAAGATTTCGATCCAGAGATTGAACGTTTTCTCGCAAACGAGTATCCTTACTCAGAAGGCTGAAAAGTTGGGTCCTAGTTCCTTTCGTTTGCAGAATCTTGAAGGGCAGCTTGACACCTACCCGGTGAATGGCCAAGCCCTGAAAAGATACTTTGCTTGATTTCTATCCTTGTATATTATGTAAATATTTCCTTTTGTTTTTATTTTTTTTTTCCTTTGTTTTCGTTTTGATTTTGATTTGATTGATCAGTTTGGTGTGTTTTTGTAAAACATATGCATGCCCTTGCGCTGAGCCATTCATACAAAGACTATAAGGAAATTTCTTCGCTGAAATAACTTCTGGAAGGTTGTACAAACATCAGTGATATATATTTCTAAAAATGATATTGGAAAATGTTGTTTGAAAGAAGTTTACTAATTTCAATCTCTGAGTGAAGTTTGTCATGATCATCTTTATCTTTTTACGCTGTCCCTTTTCCGTAAGGAATGACTCAAAAGGATATCTCCCTGTCAAAGTAAGTTGTTTTAGAAATAAAACATTTTTGGAGCTGAATAAAGGACAGTATTTAAAAAAATTCTGATGAGGTCTGAAAAATATGAGAAAATATCAAGATTTTTCAGCATCACCCCGCTCAGCTATCCATAAAAGAAAAACAAAATAAAAATATTAATAGGAGCTGTGGGAAGTGTTTGTAAACCCACCGAGATACTAAACAGGTCCGCTGGCAGCGAGTAAATGCAAGCATGGCGCCAAGACAACTTCGTCGGGGTACTGAACAGGCCTGCTGGCAGCGAAGCAATGTCGGGTAAATGAAAATCTGTAAAATTATAAGAAACCTCTTTTAAAAAGTCCTTTACTCTAATCTAGAACTTCTTGACAGGATAAAGACGTCCGAGTGGGGTAAATGGCAACCCTGTCAAGGCTATGGACGCCTGCTGGCAGCAGTGGCCATGCCAACAGTATTGAATATTTTATCATAAAAATCATGACTTGTTGGTCTTAAGACTGATATTGGTTTGCGTTTTTAAAACATCGCTGAAAAAAGATAGTAAATGATGATGTTGGTACGATTTTCTGGTTGTTGTTTTAAGTCGAATTTTTCTTTGTTGTCCTAATCTGAGTTTATTTCTTTTGACAAAGATAACTGCTTCACCCAGTGTGTCGCCATTGTTGGCAGCCAATTAATTTTTTTTAATTACCCTAAAAAGCTGCTTACACCTATTGTCTTCTAAAGGACAAGTCATCGTCGCATTTTGCAACTATACATTTATCTATTTCTTGCGACAATTGCAATTTGTTTTCGATTCAGTTTTCACAACTGAAAGTGTGAAAACCCCTCCATCGTTATTTGGACTGTTATCATCTTCTCATCGATATTCTGGAAATCACCTACCCTTTGTTTGTTATTAAGTGGCTGGAGTGATCTTTTCAAACTATGTCCATTTCACTTTGATTGCACAAGTCGATTAATAAGCCATTGAGCATGAAAATTTATTGGCTACATTTGATCCTATAAGGGTTATGATTGATTTTGAATTTATATAATCCTTATTGCTATGAGCTCTTGACTTATTGATTATATGAGATCTTTTGTTGCAATGTTCTAAAAACTTTGAAATATAAACATTTGACTATGCAACAAATGCTTTGGTAATATTATAAGTTTGATTTGATATGGAATGGCAATGGTTTGAGTTTTACAAAGTTGCATTGATTAATCTTTTGGATTTCAATTTTATAGTTTGAATCATTTCTTGGTGCATTGTTTTGTGAGTTTGATTTTACATTGAACGATCATAGTTTCAAACTATACATTGGCACATTGATATGATTGTCCACCGTTTAAACCTTGGGTTGGCCGAATAATGTTAATCTTGGTTATGATTGATTTAACAGGGTTGGTACTATGCCATTAATGTTTTACATGGCGATGGTAATCCCACCACCTTCACATGCATACCATTAATCCTTTCCCCTTTGGGCACTGCAGTTGTTAGCCGTAACCATTTTCGACCCTATGTATTGTTTTGATCAATTCAAACCCTACTATGCAGAGAAGCCATGGCTCCTGTCGTAAGGGCCGAGCCCAACGGTTGCCAAGCACTGCTCATGTTTGATGGCACTCATAGCGATCTGGAGAAACTTGGATGGCTCCCGTTTATAAGAAAATTTGATGGTTATAACCCTATCGTGGCTCGGCAATTTGCGTTATCATTCGATGGCTGCCAAGCCAAAATTGGAGATGTGCAACTTGAAATTAATGAACAATTTCTTAGCTCGTCAACCAGTCTGCCTGCTACGGGACAAAGGTGGTCGAAGAGTTGCAAGGTGGAAGATGTCCCGTGGACATTTCTCTTCCAATCCCGAATGGTGAACTCCTGCGACAAAGGTTTGTCCTCAAAAATGTTGAAACAATGCTGGCATGACCTCCTAATGATAATCAAGCAATTCATTACTTGTGAGGGTAGGTACGGGTTCATTTTCTTGTTTCACCTTCGTCTATTAATATTTTTTATAGGCTATGACCTCAATATGCCACACTACCTGCATAGAAGTCTGTTTAAGATGGCTAAAAGGTTCAAATGCAGTCAGGCCGATACCAGTCTCTTCCATTTGGGGTTGATTAAAATGATTATAGTTTATGAGTTGGGGTTACGTCATGATTGTTGGGGTGATTTTCTCAGTCGTAATGGCTTTGAAGACTCAAACCCACCACAAGTTGATAAACCTGTGGTGAGTGAAAGCAAACCTATCCCCCCTGTGCCTTACAATGTTTTGCTACCCAAACCTCTACCCGACTCTCCTACGAATCTGCCCATGTCTGTGACCAAATAGGTCGAAGTTGTTAAACCTGCAGTCAATAAGCCTAAAACTAAAACTGGTGCTAATTCTAAAACGCTCGGTTAATCTCTCGCATGGCGACAAATAAACCTAGAACCCCTGCCAACCCTGAGCCTATCGTGGTTAGTGAAGATTCTGATTCAGAGATTGAACGTTTTCTCGCAAACGAGTATCCTTACTCAGAAGGCTTGTGTGAAAAAACTCCTTATGACTTTGTCAAGAATTTACCACCTTATCTGCGGGATGATCCTAATTTTCCCGGAATTGAACTACCTCGTGGAACCCTCGGTGACTCATCGAAACCCTCTGCTGCTCAACCCGCTGTTCCATCATGTGATCAGTGTGGTTTATGGTTGGAGAGGTACTACCTAGACGTGTCGATGTTGCAATCCAGAATCCATGCTTTGGAAGACCAAGTGGCAAAACTCACCAGTCAGAACATCAAAGGGCAACCCACTGACAAAAAGCACCGAACTACTGGTTCAATTCTGTTCAAAAATGTCGAGTCGGCTACAGCAATTGTCAATTCGAAATTGACATAGCCTCAGCAATCGCACTGGTATAACTTTCACCCATTTATATGGCGCATTCATAGACTCTATGTACATTATTGACCTTCTCTGTTACATAAACATGCACTGTTGTATATGATTTGTTTTGATAAATCGAATTTTGTTATCGTTTAAGTTTTAGTTGGATTTGGTTTTGATTCTAGTAATCATATTCTGGATTTGATTGTTTTAAATTAGTTACGATTGAATGATCTGTTGCATCTATTATAGGAAAGCCGTTTTGCATTTCAAATTTTGAAACACGATCTATGTTTTGATTCGAATTGGTTATGATGCACATAAACGATGGTTGTCTGTTACAATTTTATTTGAGTATGACTTTGACCAACCCGGATACGATTTGGATTATGTTTAAAAAAGGGTTTTGTTTTATATTTTCCAAATCGTGAGTTGATACAAATCATAATAGTCATGTGAAGCCCAGCCAGTCAAATTCGTTATGGCCCGTTGATCAGTTGACCCTGTTCTATTTTGAATTGGAATGACATTGTATTTTCAATTACGAATGGATTTGCAAAACAAAAATGATCATGCCCAGGATGATGAATTTTTCTATAATTAACCCAGACCCGATTTCATTTGATTGCTGCCCAGGTTACGGTTATCAATGCTGTTCGATTTTGACTGTGTCACACCCAGCAATTGAAATCGATGGTGATTTTTGGTCAAAACTGTTACGCATGTTTCGTTTTGATGTATATCGTAACAGCCTTCCCATATTTGATCAAAACAGAATGAATCTTTTGCTTAATCTCTACAGCCTGTTGATTGAAACGACATGAAATCTATGTATATTGCTACAGCTGTAACATATATTTTGTGTTCAATGATATCGATTATAATTATGATTTCGATTCTGATTGTATTTGATTACTATTCTGGTCAATTATGGTTTTATTGATTACGATTACATCGTATCTCATATGACTCGAATCAATGCTTAATTTTGTTTGATACAAAACAGGCCTGTCAAAGTTTGACCATGTTTTATGGTGACTAAAAACAGAGCATTCTGTACTCTGTTTTGATTGCATTTTTTTATATATTGTTTAATCTAAATGATAATTTCACTTGAATTATTAGTAATGCGTTTTGATGATGAAAATAAAATTAAATTGGATTTGATTTCTTTTAAGATTTTATTTGATTGCTATCTGATCCTGTATACTATTTTTGACTAGCTACAGAATCAGATGATTCTGTAGCTAAGTCTATAGGATCATTTTTTTTGTATTTTGTCACTCAAATATCTTTCTAATTTGATCTTTGTGTTCTATTGTAGGTAAATTCGAATTGCAATTGAGTTTATGGGAAGTTGGAGGATATCTTGAGGATTTCACCTGCATTTTTAGTTACTCAGTTTAAGAGATTTTGGGATCTTTTTCCTGATTATGTAAAACTGTTTGATAATTATCCACAGGGATGTTTTACCTTGTGGAGAAACCTATATATACTTATGATTTTTGTAATAATGATGATCCTCATTCGTGGGAGAACAAGGATATGTAATTCTGATACAAACTAGAGCAGAATTGATGTTTTGTCATAGCTTTAGCTTCTCAATATATCAACACTTTGTTTCAAGTTTTGCATATCACTTTGTTTATGGTTTATGATTACTTTAGCTATCTAAATCAAATTCAAATGATATAATCTTATTACTGTTATCCATATCTTGTCTCTTCCAAATAGATAAAAGACATAACAATTGTTGATTCATTTTGTGAATGATATCTTTGTCTTCTTCATAGATTGAATTGTTATATATAAGTTTTCTGCATAACATGTTTCCCTTATTGCAGGAATTTATAATCATAAGATTGTTATGATTTTCTTTTATGTCTTGTTTTTCCTGTAAAACACTTCAAGAAGCAGCACAGTCAATCATTTACGAGAAGCTTAAGGACTAAACGGTGTGAATTTCTTCCTCCAACCAGCTTAAGAAGTCATCATACACAGGGCAGACTTGGAGCGTTTCCAGGTCAATTAGTTTGTTGTTTACTGTTTTGATCAAGTAGTTTAATTTAGATATAATCTTAGTTAGATTTATATCAGATTGTTTAATTTCAGTAATGTTTATTTCCTTTTCATAAATATAAAAATCAAAAAGAGATTCTTGGTTGTCTTAGGGCAGAATATACATGAGTTTTGCAGGTTTTAATCAAATCTGTAGATTGTTCATAGTGTACATTTGTGAATAAGAAATATTGTAGCTGATAATTAGATAGTTGATTTGAGTTATTACAAGAGTAATTTATAGTTTGTAGATAGAATAGTTAGAGTAGTTTGCATTTAATATATTAGTTCTTTTTCTTTGTTTTATTAGTTTCTAGTTTCCTTTATTTTTAGATTACTTAGCTCAGATCAATTATCTCTTTGGTTTTCATAGAAGACCTTAGAGTGGCCAACAGAGCCGTTAAACTCGTCAGGGTGGTCCATTCCAAACGGCTTGGGTTATTTAGACAACCCCGGACTGGTTCCACTCTCCTAGTTGACGGACGGTCAATTTCGCCCGTCAACAGATCTCTAGAAAAATCTATCCCTGCATATGGGTAATCCTCAATCACAGGGATCTGTCGTGACATCCACGCAAAGAAGTCATCATTGAAGGATTCATTGGTCCTTCCACCACCCTGTCGTGGAAGTAATATTGCCCATCTACACACTGTAGGAAAAGAGGCCTGATGTCCTTGTACTACTTCCCGAGGACTAAAGCTCAGAACTCTCTCAAAGAAGAATGAACACAAAATCGTCCCGAACCCGAAGTTCCTTTGTGTCCGCTATTGGCAATCTGTCAATTGCCTCTTCATGCACTCGAGCAGTGTGGTACTCCAGTCAAAAACCTGTGCATTCAAGCACTGGATAGCACAGTTCATCTATGTGCGAGACGCCTGATGCAAGGTTGTTGAACCAGTAATCCACCCAATCAGTAATAATATCACCTACAACGATAGGTTAGTGATCTTACTGATGGGTACCTGGGAGCTCACACGATTAGTCCTAGCCTCACAGTGCTCGGATATCAGTTCCGATATGTTATTCGGTCCCGTTGGAAACGTCCTGAAGTTGACTGGTTCCCCTCTCCTTAAGAGGCCAGTCAAAAAGTAGATATCCTCGGTGGTGGGCACCAGTGATTTCCCCTCTAGCATGAAGGCCTCTACATCAAGGTGCCAGTAGTCAATCAAGGCATTCAATAGCCTTGGTTGCACTCGCATAAATGGACACAGGAAAAACTTCAGTAAACCACATTACATCAACACGACCACGACATTCGGATCTCCCACGACCAACTCACTGATTGCTTCATGCTCCCTTTCCCTCCACTGGACATACATCCTTCCAAGACAACAAAGTTCAGGGGGGTTAGTAGGCTATTTGGTTCTTTTTTTTATATAAAAGGGGGTCCACGTGCTCTGTTTAAGTGACAGTCACGTGTACACGCGGGCAGTCTTTACTCTGCCCGTGGGTACACGCGACCTGTCCATAGACAACCCGGGTGGACCTAGGGTTGACCTTTTTAATATATACGCCCACCCAAAAAACGAACTTAAAGGCCAAATTGAAGAATTGAATAGCTAGATAGGGGAGTTTTTACTTACTTGGTCCAAGCGGAAGTTCGTTTCACCCACTGTAGCTCCCGGAATCACTGTTTTTAGAAAAGGGGGTCTTTTGGATCCAGAGTCAATTTCCAAATAAAAAATGGTGATAATGAGCTGCCAACTTCTATTTATAGACTTTTTGGCCTCTTTTTGTCACTTTTTTGACCTCCCTTATCAATTTCTTTATACCAAAAACCATTTAGAGTGATTCAGGAGTTATTTGGGAGGGATTTGATCGGGTATTGGGACACTTTTTTTTGAGTTTTGAGAAAATTTTGACGGTCCATGAAATCTTTTCCAAGAATCAACTTAAGCATATAGGTTAGGTTACTACCTCGACTTTTGCTTCTCGTTTTCTTTTTCCTCTACTATAGGATCGATCCCATCAGTTTGTGTCACGGAACCATCATATCTGCTTTAGAAGTGTCACAAATTGGTGGTAGAGCTTACCAGAACATGGATTCCATAGGTAGGTCCTGGTTGCATTATGGTGTCCATGCCGTCTCTAAAACACTGTAGGCTCGAGAGTCCTTATAGTTTTTCCTGAATATGAGTTTGAGCCTCATTTGCATGATTCTTCTTTGCTCTTTGTCTCACCCTCAAGAATTCCAAAAAATAACAGGTCTCCTTTTAAGCCCTTTTCAGACCCTCTAAACATGAAAAGATTGTCGAGCAATCTTGTGGCCTTTCACGCTTGTTAAACTGAAATTTGAAGTCACATCTTTCCGGCAGTAGTTTACCCCTTTTTCGGTTTGGATGGTCAACTGTACGAACAAAGGTATACTCTATAGAACTTTCGTTCTTTAGAAGAGTGCTCTCAGGTATAATTTTATCCCTTTTTCAGGCCTAAGGGACTAAACTTACGAAAAAGAAACCCCCACGGAGTCCATAGTTAAACTCTATTCAGACTCCCTAAAATTAAAAAGATCGTCGAGTGACCTTATTCTTTCATGAGTCACCCTTGGATAAAGAACATATGTTCATTTTTTCATCAGACTATGGGATGTAGTATGACCTTAGGAATCTTTTTCTTGCTATATAGAGTTGTGTCCTCCACTGTTTGGTTATTCTTCCAAACATATGGAGAGTTTACGTTGCCTCCTGCTTCATAGACTTATGATTAACATTCATGTTGCCTGAGTCTCATCACTTGTCGTGCTATTGTCCAAGGGAAATTTGTCACTAAGCTTGAGTCGACCCCTCTACAATATGTCTCTTGTCTGCATACCCGGCCATCCTGAACATCCAATCAAGTCCTTTTTTGAAATCACTGAAGCCTTCAGTCTGATCATCAAGATTATCAAGTCCATGATCGACAAGCCGTCGAAGACCTCTGGGTAGTGCAGTCGTACGGCCATATTACACTCCTACTTGAGTTTTTAAGATTTTGAAGTTGTTTCTCGAGCTCTAAAGATCTCATCTCCAACCATCAGGTCGAATCAGCTTCTGGAAGATGGATACTCTACATGTATATCTTTCTGATTTCGAGATGTAGCTCCGCTATGTATTGTTCGCGGCTACTCTTTATAATTATTTGACATGGATCTACAATGTATTTGATTGGTATCCATGGTTCTATTTTTATCTCGAGCATGGGTATGCCCGCCTCGGTGAGACATTTGTTATTTTGCAGATGAAACCTCTCGGTTCCTGATCCTTGGGCTCAATCGTTCGGCACATCAGTAAAGATTGGTAATGTATTTCGGCCATCAGATGGTCTTTTGACCTCACACATTATGGGGCATCTGTTATAACCCTAAATTGCATGACACATGCTTACCTGGCATCAAGCCACCTCATATCCTTTCTTTGCCAAAAACACTGCTAAAAAACTCTTTGAAAATCCTCTTGTGTAAAGGCCCATGCGCCCTAACCCATTACTGGACATGTGTACATGCTGGCTAACCCAAAAAAGCCCACGTGGACCGACAAAAGCATGAAAAAAGGAAATTTTCTGAAAAAAAAAAAAGCTATGGGTGAGTTAACTGAAACTGCCGGCCATGCATGGACGAGGGTTCGTCCAAATACCTAGCTCCTTCTAGCCTATAAAAGAATGGGTAGGGGTACCATTTGGAGAAGGAAAAATATAGCAAAAAAACTCTTCCCATTTACGTATTCCATTGTCCCAACCCTTTAGCCTTTCCTAATGCTAAAGGAGATTTAAAGAAAATCAATTGAAGGACAGAAGAAGAGGAGCCCAGGATCAGGTTCAAGGAGCGGTGGTCGGTCTCAACTTTTGTAAGTTGACTCATTTTAAGTAATAAAGAGAATGATTTTCCCATCCCAATTCATGAACTTTTTATGGTTTGATTAGTTTATGTTTGATTTCTAACCCGTGAGTATATAAGTAATATGCATGCATAGTTGTTACTCATCTTGAATGCAGGTCATCTTTGGAAGGAGTATTGCAAATAAGTAATCAAGCACAATGGAGGATTGACATCAACAATCCGCCAAGCAACCTACACACAATAGTTTATTTGGAGCGGGGAGTCAAGGACCACCTTCGCATAGTATGCTGGTAGGTTCGACACTATTTTCTTGGAACTGAATGTTTGGTAACAACACCTTCTCATCAACCACTTTCCCGACTGGGTGTTTTTCCCCAACAACAATCCTCTTCAAGAGGAGAGTCTTCAGATGAAGGCAGTTCCTCATCAGGACCATCACAGCTTTCGACACCACCAACACCCATGGAAAACTAAAACAATCCCGCTAGACCTTGGCTCTATCAAGATGTACCCGGACCTCAACACCCACTACCAAAACATCTGGAGAAATGGTTACCCAAATTTGATTCGGATTCCAAAAAATATGTTGAAGACCACATCAAAAAATTTATGTTGGCCATTAGATTCCAAAGTGGTATAACATGAAGATGTAGTATGTCAATTATTCCCTTATACTTTTGAGGGAAATTCCTCCACATGGTATTTTTCTCAACAACCACAAACCATTGTTTCTTGGGACAAGTTTGAAACTTGTTTCTTGGAGAAATTCAGGGATGATAAATCTCTAGAAGTCTTGGTTATGGAATTATCTAGCCTAAAAATGAATCCCAAGGAAAAAGTGAAAGACTTCAACCAAATATTTCTTACTTTAAAGAATAAAATCCCTGTAGATTCAATGCCTACTGAAAGCCTAATTGTCGCATATTTGACCAAGGCTCTGCATAATAATATATCAATTTGGGTCAAAAGGTATAAAAAGATCACATTATTAGAAGCCTTTGAGGAGGCAAGCCAAATTGAAAAGGATATATTAAGATTAAAAGATAATCCCAATAGCGAAGATGAAACAATTTTTGCCTCTAAAAAGAAAATAGAAATCCTTGCTATACCCCCTCAAACTAAAAGTCAACCATAAACCTTAGACTTAGAAAGCTTGCAGAAAGCTTTCCAAAAACTGTCTAATCAGGTTGTGGACTTGAAGAGATCAACTGAGGAGGCATCCACAAGCAAAGGAATTTTTAAACCTCCTTTCATAAAACCTTTCCCTCCCAACCGGCCAAACCCGACCACTGAAGGCCTAAATTTTTAGAGTTTACAGCACGCTTTGCAAACCATGTTAGAGGCACATGATAATTCTGCTTATGTCCCTCCTGAAAGTTCTGAAGGCATAGTTGAGGAAAAAGTACTGGAAGAGGAGGAATCATATCCCAACATATTTGGTCACTTCTTGGAGAGTATCTTCCAAGCAAAATTTGAAACTATTCACCCTTACAACAAAAGAAGAAAAACACAAAACAAACCTTCTTCCGAAGTGGGTAATAATGTGTTTCCAAAACAGTCAAAGAAAGCTTAAATTAAACAATGTTTAGCATCCCCTATTTTAGAATATGATTTAATTTAAGATCTGAAAAAACTGAGGGCTAATATTTTTGTTTTTGAGCTGCTGAAATTTCCCTTTATTTTGCAGAAAATGCTTCAAAGTATCATTGAAAACTGTAAAAACAACGATCCTAGCAGCAAGAATATTGCAGAAATTGGTTCAAAAATAGAAAAAAAGATCCCAACTAAAATGACATCTGAACCTCCAGATAAAAGGGATTTAGCTGAAAAAATTGTAGCAAATGTAGATAAAACTATTTTAGGGACAACAACTAAAAATCAGTAGAATTCTATTGTTAACACTCGGAAAAATGTCTCGCCTTTCTTGTTAACCTTTGAAATTTTTAATAGGAATGTGCATAATTGTATGGTCGATTTTGGTGCATCATTAAACATGATTCCTCTATCTGTTTGTCAAAAAATTAATGCATAAGTTAGACCTTTTGATCTCAAAATGATTCATCTTGATCGAACGAACGTTAAGGTAATCAGTGATCTTAAGAATGTTCTGGTTAGATTATCTTCCAATCCTAAGGTTCATCAAATAATTGAAATTATTGTTGTTGATATCACTGAAGTCTATGGTTTGTTTTTAAGCAGGGAATGGTCCAAGAAGCTACATGGTTACTTTGCTACAGATTAGTCCCATTTTTGGCTGCCTGAAAGTGGATATCCCAACAAGATCAAGATAAACAGAGAATGTTATCTGAAGAACACCGTGACGGATCTGAATGATGCAAATGACCCTTTCACTGCATCTGCTAATTCATTTGAAATGCAGGGAATGAATACCTTCTTTGGTAACTTCATGACCAAAATTTATCCTGTTAGCACTGAAAGTCACACTTTGATTGCTAAAGTGTAAGCTCAAAACCCATCAGAATGTAAAAGATAACTTTGGTTTTGAATAGGTGGATCAAAAATATGGATAAAGAAGGAGAGAGGGCAGTAAACTATAGATCAGTAGGCTACACCAATGGAGTCACAAACATCTAAGGCACAAAAGCTACTTAACAAAAAACAAGATTATATGTTGATAGGTCGAATAAATGAAGAAGGAAAGCATAAGATAGAATGTTCAGTAAATAGAGATCCTCTCAATTTAATGAATCCACAAATACTTGAATATAAACAATGACTGATGGGCAAAATACAACAGATCCTTTGTTGCTTAGGGATCCATAAATCATTGACAACCTTTGATCCTCAAATCTGCAATATATTCAAATAAGAAGAAATATAGACAAAGGTTTACAATCTGAAATCACATCTCTTATGAGTCTCCAATAGTAGTAATGCTTACAATCATAAAATTCCCACAGCCTTACAAATGAGCACACACAGGAAACTGCCTATTCCTACTCTCTCTAGCCTCTCTTGGCTCATGAATCCCCTTCTCCAAGAGATATCTCCCTCTTTAAATAGAAAATAACATCCAAATAACCTAAGGAGTTATAATCCCATATCCTCCATTGGATTCTAAGACTTGGAGATAGGTGGCAACAGTCAAAGAGACAAAAATCCAACAAACTGCTAATTTTCATAAATTTGTTGGAAGTCATTAATAAATTGTTTCCACCTCATGCATGAGGCCTTTGCTAGAGATAAATATTAGGTGTAGGTGTCCCTTTACATCTAAATAATCCTTGAGAAGTTATTTTAACTCTCCTTGACATGTGTCAACCGCCCAACAAGGCGAATATCAAATCCGTAACCGCTACAGGAAATTAGTCCGCAACGCCACTGTGCAGAGTACGTAGCGCCTACTTCTATATCCAATATCTCTCAAACTAAAACACATTTTGAAAAAATGAGAGAGTTTTTTTTATTTGGAATGTTATGAACAAAAACCTCCTCCATTTTTCAAAAATACATCCTCAGCGACTCATAACCCAAGTTTTAAATTAGTGACTCAAAACTAGCAAAATAACTCTGCACAATTTAGCCTCTGCTAGAATATTACACAGCGCCTGTAGGTAGCGCCCGATTGTGTTTCTGCATGAAATTTGGTAGCATAAATCTTTGGGTGCTTTGATGCTTGAACTTGGATATTGGGAATAACTCAATATAATTTCAATTTTCCCCAAAACAAATAAAAAACCCATAACAATTGTATTCATTTGCCAAAATGAATAATGAAATGCAGATTCTATTCTCTGTGAAATATTAGGTAGCGCCTATCGGTAGCACCACTTATGCAATGCTGAGGCATAAAACAATATTGTTCTAACATATCCTATCACTGATCCTGGGCAACAATCAAAAGTTATGACCTATACTCAGACATCATCTTTTCCAAGTGTGCCAAACACTGCTAACGAAGCTCAAATTTGGTCATTGTACTTTGATGGATCCAAATACAAAGAAGGAGCCAGTGAAGGATGTGTACTCATCGATCCTGTAGGTAATAAGACTTCTATTACCTCTCAGCTAGAGTTTGAGTGCACTAATAACACTTCAAAATATGAAGCACTTCTACAAGGGCTTAGGAAAGCTTTGGATATGGACATGCAGAATTTAATGGTATTCGGTGATTTAGAAATCATGGTTAGGCAAGTAAGAAACTCCATACATTTCTTATCACCACATATGAAAAGCTACCAAACTAAGGTACAGATTTTAATGCAAACATTTTCAGCATTTAACATAAATTCTGTTCCTATACTGAGTAATTCAGAGGCTGATTTATTGGCTAATGTCGCTTCTAAACTATTGTCCACAGAAGGTCTTTATCCTAATGCGTTTTCGACTGAATTTTTGTCCAGACCATCGATCCCAGATAACATCACCAATTGGAGAGTGTTCGATGATGACCAACAGATCATCAACTTCTTGCATATGGAAGACAACTTCCAAGGTGTAGTCATTGATGAAGGCACTCACAATGAGAACCTCTGAAACTCCACGGTAATATCAGATCCTAGATCTCCTGAATTAACATCTGATTTGGTAAACTCTATCCACAGATTTGTTGTAAGACTAGAGAATTTTTATGACTTGCATGATAAATTTAGAGGGACAGTTAATTGTAAAACAAACAGTTCTTCTTTGATTTATGAGTCGGTCAATTTAGGAACAAAGGAAAATCCTCAAAATATTAATCTAGGAACGGGATGCTCCGAAAAAGAATGATCTGTTTTCATAAAATTGTTTAAATAATTTAAATATGTTTTTGCTTGGACCTATGATGACTTGAAAACATTCGACCCTAACATCATACAAGATGTCATCCCCATGAAACCCTAGACTCAACCTTTTCAACAGAAATTGAGGAATATGCACCCTAAATTAGAACCCACCATTAAAAAAGAACTGAATAAATTACTAACCGCAAAGAAAATTTTCCCGATAAGGCACACACAGTGGGTGTCTAATCTAGTTCCTGTAAGGAAGAAAAGTGGCAAAATTTGACTCTGTGT
>CBVK0102430935.1:0-10468 GCA_900067695.1 Picea abies | reverse complement strand
GACCTGGAGCCACACGGTGTTAGTGATAAACTCAGAGGAGGAGGTCGAGTTCTTCTCTCTCGCCTGCCTCAACGTGCATGCCCAAACCCACGAGGTGATTGTTTGATTCGACGAAAGCCATTGTGGTCTTGAGAGATGCAGGACTTTGCTATCTCCTCTGATCTCGAGGGAATTCACCCTTTGAAGAAGATGCGAATTTGTGTGCCCGGTTCGGCACTGCTAAAAACACCAGTTAGAACAGAAAACACTATGCCAGAACCTTTGTCTTTACTTCGTGGCCTCTTCAATCTGTAGCCAGATTTTCTCCTTGCTCCTGCACCTCTTCTGACAGGGTGTTGCATACAACTAATTCTTGGTGATGACTCATTTTCCCAGACTCTAAGCACACTTATGCTCCATGTTCAAAATAACTTGCAAAAATAACTCTCAACTTCAACCGAGCTATCTAGAATCTCCAGTCAAAATTGCAGATTCAAAACCCTCGCTCTTAGTTTGAAGTTACAACAGAATTGCAACTATACACTCAACAAATATTATCTACCTCTCTACTCCTATTCCTACCCCTAAGCACAAGTAGGACTATATTCTCAGGGGCTCTTCCGTCAGGTTCTTATCTCCCTGGGGCTCTCCCGTGAGGGAGTCACACCTAGCCAAGCTTTGATACCAATTGATAAAACATAAATAAGAATAACAACATGGCGGAAAAGACTCACTAGCCAACACGTTAATGTATTCACTCCAATGTTACATATTTATAGTACAATGGGTGATGCCACCTCATAGAGAGATTTTCTCTAGATCTTAAAATCATGCATGATGACTAGGCTAGGCAATCTTAACTAAATCATTAGTTATCACTTGAGGATATATTAATAATATCCTAAATGAATAATACAAATATAGAATCTTAACTAAATCATTAGTCATCACTTGAGGATATATTACTAATATATCCTAAATGAATAATACAAATATAGGTGACAATTTAGACTTAGTGATTGGTAAAGGTAAGCCATAGGCTAACAGGTAACCCCCCTCTGCACTCTCCTGTGTGGAGGATTGTACATTCTTCCGAGGTGTAAAGCCTTCATGGGTTATAAACACGGCTGAAAACAAATACCTATGAATCAGGAATATAATCAGGCTTCACAACCAACATATCAACCCTAATAAACCCCACAGTATATGGCCCCAAAGAATTGAGCTGATGTAATTGACTTATCAGTTCTACAAATAACCATTTATGATTTTAAATTTTATTCTATAATCCCTCTGTCCAAGGACCCTTCACACAATTTACTCAAAGATCCTCTCATAACCCTTCTTATGCACCTTCAATATTCTATGTAAACTAGTTCAAAATCTCAATCCATTTGGATTGCACCCTTTAAATCTCTAATTCACACTTACTAAGTCCACTATCCCTGAAACAATGGCTCAATGGCTCCTCAATTGAGTTTGAAGGCTCACTAGTTGATCACACTTGTGGATCGACTATCGATCTCATTGCCTTAATAATGTGCTTGTTAAAGTACTCATTCTTGTCCTTAAAACTAAGTGGAACATGATTGATCTATGTTCACATATGATTGCAGGGTTAAATACCAAAGGTTCCTATAATAATAAATTCAAAACTGAGGTGCTTACCTTATTTAAGTTCGACTTATATCCATGGAATAGATCGACGATTTGTTTTAAATATGGTGTTGTGCAGATGCTCCAACTCAGCCCTGGATCTAACCCTTATCTTCCTCGATGAGACAGTTCACAATATTTCATGGTCTTCCATAGGTGGTTTTAACCCATCATTTAAAAAACATGAATTCACATGATTATGACACGTAGCTCCTGGAAAACCTGACTATAAATTTTTTGCATTTTTTGCTTGGAATTAAACTCGTTGTATATTTGAATTTCAAGGAGATTCCCCACCATTAATATTCATTCAAATTACGATCCGACGGTCCTAAGCGATCTTTCCACTACTACTCTCAATTTACTTGGTCAGACGACTCTTGCAGCTTGACTCCTCGATCCAATGATCGATAATGAAATTCGATCTGACGACCTCAGCTCTTCAATAGTGAAACTCCATGGATAGAAATTAACCTCAAATTTTCTATTTGCATAGAGTTTATACTCTCACGATGATTCCGATCGTTGATCCTATTAGTGATCAGCGATCATTGGATAAAAAAATATCTTTTTTGGGTTTGATTAGCTTCTGGGATTTATTTTTTTCCTCGAGGTAGATATTCTTATACAAACATAATATTTTCCACTGATCTCAATAGATTTAAGTTCACCCCTACTCTTCTAGGCTCTCCATTAATTTCCTGCACAACAATATTTAACCAGATATATGGAGATATGTACTACCATGAAAAAGATAGAATTTCACACAGCCAAGGTGCCTAACACTTGAAACAGAGTGTGCCTTTTCTTCATTAATCAATCACACCATACTGTGCATAATTTTATACAAAACATCATAATTTTATACAAAACATCCTCACTTACTCTGGACTGATCTAAATTCGATAGGCCTCTCTCTCTATCTGGCCTGATTTCCTCACTTAATGGCCAACCCCATTCATGCCTCTTAGGGTTACAAATATAACAAGGAGGATTCTGAACAGAACTAGGTTAGATCCTATAAATCCACCAACAACCCCTAAGGATCCTCTCAGATCCAAAAATCACTCCTTCAATCACTCATTCAATCTCTAAGATATTCATATCCATGAAATCTTCATGAGATCTATAACAACTAATAAATCTCTCATGTTCTCATTTATTTGAGAACATTTACCACCCAATCCTCATCTTCATTAACAAATCCTATCCTATGTCTCTCTTCTAGAAATCAATAATACATAGAAAAATAAAACAAATCAAACCTTAGGGAACCCACTCCCTTAATAAACTCAAGACCCACTAGGTCTTGTCAAATGTACTATGTTTTGGAGCTAGATTTCTTTTGCATTAGATCACTCCCAAGGAATAAAAATGTTCATGATCTCCTGATCATGAGTTCCTTTTCTTAATCCTCCTAGATCCCATACTCTTTGATATTGTTTTCCATCCATTCTACTGTAACATTCTCCTCCTCTAATATCCTATTGCATTGTCTGTAACTTTCCAGGATCCCATGTCCTACTTTGTTTCTTACCACTAACCTCGTTGATGCAATTTCTTTCAACCCATAGAAACTTGTGGCCAATTTCCCTTTTCAAATCATGGTAACTCCATCTGGTTACCTTCTTCATTAGCTTGCATAATTCATCAACTTTAGTGTCCAGGTATGTCCTTTGGTGGTACACATCCTTGTTATAAGGCTTCTGCTACAAATCTTCACAAAATATATTTTATGTCCACTTCTAGGTCTTCATTCCTTTGCTCATCCTCAACAAAAATAAACATCCAATGTTGCATATCCTTAAGATGCAAATTCAGTCTACATGATTTTTCCAATAAAATGTGTTCTTGGATTTGGTTTAAATGACATATTTTCCACAAAACATTTATACATTTATACAAGGTTTTCTCCATAGTTCTGCTCCAATATTTTGCAGTACCATCACCATCTTTTGTCATTTCCTCTTTAGCAAGTTCCACACTTGCACCCTCATAATCTTGCATAGCCAATTCCAATATTTCTTCAACTGAAGTGTCTTCAAACCAAACCATTGCTTCATCCTCAACAACTACATCCATTGAATATACATAACTTTCCTTTTCATTGAATAAATGAGGCTATATTGTCTCCTTTACTAACATGGAAAAAGTATGAATTTGTCTATATTCACATCCTTTGACACGTGCAGACAGAAACCACTCATTAGCTTTAAAAATATGAGACTTATAAGTCTCTCTAGATAGCTCTAACATCCATTCTCCATGCAACATTGAAGTCTTCAAACCATTTATCATATATCCCTTTGCTTTATTCATTGTGGTGATCTCTCTTTCAATTTCATCATATTCAATTTCTATATACTCATATTCAATTAAAATATCCTCAACTTCAAGTTCCTTTTCGAGAAATAAAAACTCTTCTATTTCATGCATCTCTTGTAGAAATACATTTCGAGAAATAAAAACTCTTCTATTTCATGCATCTCTTGTAGAAATACAAATTTTCTACCTCCTCTTCTAGAAGTTTCATTTCCTCTTCAAAATGCATGAGCATATCATTCAAATTATCTTCATATCTTCTTGGAACAAAAATTGAGTTCTTCCCTCCTTCATCTTCTTCCATATTCATAAAAGTTTTAGATGATTGTCCACTACCGACAACCACACAAAAATTTTCAATTTTAAAAATATAAGGCTCTCTAGCCTCATTTGATTCTTCTGTTAGCATATCCTCATGCTGATGTGAACTTTTCAAGTAGTTCATGATACTTTCAACAAGTCTCTATTCAATATCCTCATCCTCATCTTCTATGAAAAGCACTTCCTTCTCAGGTTCATATAGGAAAATGTTCCTCTCATACTCAACTGCTCTCAATTCTCTCTTCAATTTAGCATACATACTATGCCTTAACTTCATTTGCAATGAATTCCATATCACCTTCTTCTTTTTCAAAGTCCAGCCATACCATTGGTATTCATCATATCCTTCTAGTAGCATCATCAATATATTGAGTTGTTCTTTCATCTCAGCCATCTCTTTGTCAAACTCTTTTTGAATCATCCTATTTTCTATGCCATTTTACTTGGCATTCACTTTACTTTTGGTGTGGCTCATTTGATGACCATCAATAGTCACCTTCTCATCCTTCTGTGGACTCTCCTTTCCCACCTGTGAGATGCAACAAGACTTTCCCATATCTTTAATAAGTCTTCCACTTGTCACCAGTACCAAGCCATCCTCTTGGTTATTTTCAATAGAACCTCTCTTGAGCACTCCTCCTCCTTATCCTCTTGGTTATTTTCAATAGAACCTCTCTTGAGCACTCCTCCTCCTTAGCCTCCAATGTTGTCGGGATTATGCAATTCCAACTGGTCACCTTTACTTTCTCTGAGAACTTATATTGTTCTCTTTTCTTAGTAATCTACCTTATGTCTCTGCCACAAGCTTCAATTTGCTATAGCTTCCTTGTTGTACCTTGATGCTATCATCTTCAACCTGCAAACACAATATATACTAGAACAAAATCAATCATGAAACAAACCTGAGATACCTTCTTCAGAATCTCATTCCTCAATCTCCCTCTTGATGGAACTGGTAATAAGATTTCAAACCTAAACTTGGTTTCACTTCTGCCTATGTTGTATCCTCACTGTAACTCTACAAATCCCCCCAAGGATTTCATTATTTCAATATTCCTTGGTTGGAACAATCAACTACAAATATGAAATCACACTTCTATTGTGCACTTTGTAACTCTGTATATTTCCACTAATGGAATTATATCTAATCTATGTAAAGAACATCATTTTTATTCCTTCTCTTCTTCAAGAATTTCAATCACCAATTCTCTATCTACAACAATGGTATATCAGCTCTCTGCAATCCTCAAAAATCATCCCTGAGATTAAGTTACATAGGAAAATTCAAATTATTGTCCTGCTCTGACTTTTCTTCCAAGAGAAAATTCTCCAATCCTATGTTGGTTGTAAATTTTCTTTCCTATACAACCAACCATCCAAATTCTCAATCCAAAACCCCAAAGAGGTTACTTTCTCTGATACCAAAATTGATAGAGATCAGCTATATCTAACCCGAATAAACCCCACCCACAATATATGGCCCCAAAGAATTGAGTTGATGTAATTGACTTATCATGTTTACAAATAACCATTTATGCTTTTAATTTTCATTCTATAATCCCTCAAAGAGGTTTTCCAAGGACCCTTCACTCATTTGTCTCAAGGATCCTCTCATAACCCTTCTTATGCACCTTAATATTCTTTATAAATGGGTTCAAAATCTCACTCCATTTGGATTTCACCTTTTAAATCTCTAATTCACAGATACTAGGTCCACTATCCATGCTCTCTAGTCAAACTCAATGACTCCTCAATTGAATTTGAAGGCTCTCTAGTTGATCACACTTATGGATTGACTATCGATCTCATCGCCTTAATACTCTTCTTATTAAAGTACTCGTTCTTGTCCTTGAAACCAAGCAGAACATGATTGATCTATGTTCCCATATTATTACAGGGTTAAATACCAAAGGAACTTATAATAATAAATTAAATATGAGGTTCTTACCTTATTTAACTTTGGCTTATATTCATGGGATAGATCGACGCTATGTTTTAAATCTAGTGTTCAGCGGATGCTCCAACTCAACCCTAGATCTAACCCTTATCTTCCTTGATTAGACAGTTCACAATATTTCACGTTCATCTATAGGTGGTTTTAACCCATCGTTTAAAAAATACGAATTCACATGATTTTGACACGTAGCACCCGAAAAACTTGCCTGTAAAAATTTCACGTTTTGTCCTTGGAATTAAACTCTATGTAGCTTTGAATTGCGAGGATATTCCCCACCGTTGATATTCATTCAAATTATGATCCAACGATCCTAAGTGATCTTGCCATTTCTACTCTCTATTTACTTGATATGATGTCTCTCACATATTTTACATAGGAAAATTCAAATTATTGTCCTGCTCTGACTTTTCTTCCAAGAGAAAATTCTCCAATCCTATGTTGGTTGTAAATTTTCTTTCCTATACAACCAACCATCCAACTTCTCAATCCAAAACCCTAAAGAGGTTACTTTCTCTGATACCAAAATTGATAGAGATAAGCTATATCTAACCCGAATAAACCCCACCCACAATATATGGCCCCAAAGAATTGAGTTGATGTAATTGACTTATCATGTCTACAAATAACCATTTATGCTTTTAATTTTCATTCTATAATCCCTCAAAGAGGTTTTCCAAGGACCCTTCACTCATTTGTCTCAAGGATCCTCTCATATCCCTTCTTATGCACCTTAATATTCTTTATAAACGGGTTCAAAATCTCACTCCATTTCGATTTCACCTTTTAAATCTCTAATTCACAGATACCAGGTCCACTATCCCTGCTCTCTAGTCAAACTCAATGACTCCTCAATTGAATTTGAAGGCTCTCTAGTCGATCACACTTATGGATAGACTATCGATCTCATCGCCTTAATACTCTTCTTATTAAAGTACTCGTTCTTATCCTTGAAACCAAGCAGAACATGATTGATCTATGTTACCATATTATTACAGGGTTAAATACCAAAGGAACTTATAATAATAAATTAAATCTGAGGTTCTTACCTTATTTAACTTGGTCTTATATTCATGGGATAGATCGACACTATGTTTTAAATCTAGTGTTCAGCGGATGCTCCAACTCAACCCTAGATCTAACCCTTATCTTCCTTGATCATACGGTTCACAATATTTCACGTTCATCTATAGGTGGTTTTAACCCATCGTTTAAAAAATACGAATTCACATGATTTTGACATGTAGCACCCGAAAAACCTGCCCATAAACATTTCACGTTTTGTCCTTGGAATTAAACTCTATGTAGCTTTGAATTGCGAGGAGATTCCCCACCGTTGATATTCATTCAAATTATGATCCAACGATCCTAAGTGATCTTGCCATTTCTACTCTCTATTTACTTGATATGATGTCTCTCACATATTTACTCCTCGATCCTATGATCAATAATGAAATCCGATCTGACGACCTCAAATCTTCAGCACTGGAAATCCATGGTTAGAAATTAACCTCAAATTTTCCCTTTGCATAGACTGTATACTCTCACGATGATTCATATCGTTGATCTTGTTATTGATCAATTATCATTGGATGAAACATATCTTGTTTGGGTTTGATTAGCTTCTGGGAGTTAATTTTTCCTTCAGGTAGAGATTCTTCTACAAACAAAAGCTTTGCCACTATTCTCCATAGATTTAAGTTCATCCATACTCTGCTAGGCTCGCCATTACTTTCATGCACAACAATATTTAACCAGATATATGGAGATTTTCACTACCATGCAAAAGACAAAATTTCACACATCCAAGGTGCCTAATAGTTGAAACAAAGTGTGGTTTTTCTTCATTAATCAATCACACCATATTGTACATAAGTTTATACAAAACATCCTCACTTACTCTGGCCTGATCGAAATTTGATAGGCCTCTCTCTCTATCTATTCTGATTCCCTCGCTTAATCGCCAACCCCATTCATGCCTCTTAGGCTTACAATTATAACGAGGAAGATTCTGAATATAACTAGTTCAGATCCTATAAATCCTCCAACAATCCATAAGGATCCTCTCATATCGAAAAATCACTCCTTAAATCACTCAATCAATCTCTAAGAAATTTAGATCCATGAAATATTCATGAGATCTATAACAACTAAGAACTCTCTCATGCTCTCATTCATTTGAGAACATTTACAACCTAATCCTCGCCTTCATTAACAAATCCTATCCTATGTCTCTCTTCTAGAAATCAATAAACAAATCAAACCTTAGGGAACCCACTCCCTCGATAAATTAAATACCACCTAGGTCTTGTCAAATGTACTATGTTTTGGAGCTAGATTTATCCTGCATCATTGTCTGAGGGATTGCAATGAAAATAAGGAAATCTCATCGCTTGAGTTGCACATATTGATGGGGAAGAGAGTTGGGTGGTTGGAATGGTTGTAGGAGTTGATTCACTATATTTTAGTGAGTTTTGGTCTATTTGAGTGGATTGTGGACATCTGTAGAAACCTTTCCATCCTTGTGGACTCGTAGCCCCAAATCAGGGATGGATTGTTGCAGAGAGAATTAGTGCAATAGAGGCTATGATTGCATGAAACATCTATCTTTTGCATCCATCTATGTAAAAAAATATTAAAATACAAGTGTTTTGATCACTATGTTATTTACTATTAAGTGTAGGATGTAAATGCTACATTTTAATCTATGTTTTATCTGATTGAGTGTTTCCATACATGATTAAATAATATTAACTCACAAATTTAAAATTATTGATAACTACATGAGCTTGTATATCATGTCATACATATTTTCCTCATTTGAATCAGTATGCTAGTTGATTTAGTGGTAACATGGCCCAACATTTGAGTTGAGTACATTACAATATGGTGTCAGAGTGAAGGTTTTAACACCAGACATGTGTGAGCCAAAAACTAGGGTATATTTGTCAAATCTGTTATTGCAGAGTTTGATTTGTGTTGAAATTGGGAAAATTTGTAAAAATAGAATGGAATCCCCTAAGTTTGGAGTAAACTCAGATTGAATTTTCCCTCAGAATCATTGAAGGGACAATTACTTATGTTGATTTGCAGGTTTCAAAGTTAAATTCGGCATGGAAGGTGGAATTTTATGTTTTCAATGGACATTGGAGTTTGGTGAATCGAAATACCATATGAAATTTGACTTGGACATCAATGGTTGACATTCATCTCGGTTTTGTTTAAATTTTTCATGTCCATCAAAGACAATTTCTAAGTTCACCAAAGGAGAAATTCAAAGTTCGGCACAATTCAACAAAGTTGGAGAAATTTTTGGTTTGCCGAAGAAGAAATACGAAGTTTAATAAATTTCAATGAAGTGAGAAAAACTTAGTTCACCGAAGAAATTTTTTAGGTTCATTGAACGAGAAATTCAAAGTTTGGCAAAATTAAGCAAACTTTGAGAAAATTTTGCTTTGTTGATGAAGAAATCCAAAGTTCGACAAAGTTCAATGAAGTTAGTAAAAATTAATTACTTCAAAGACAATTCTAAGTTCTCCAAATCAGAAATTTAGAGTTTAGTGAAATTTAGTGAAGTTGCAGAAATTTTTGGTTCACCAAAGAAGAAATCCAAATCTTGAAGAAACTCAACGAAGCAAGGAAAAAATTGGTTCACCAAAAAGGAATTATGGAGTCCGCTGAAAAGATAAAATTTTCAATGCAAAAAAGAAACGATTTTGTCCTTTTCCCAAGTGCATTTTGTAGTTCTTCAATGGATAAGAATTTTAGAGTTCATTGAAAAGACAAAAGGTTGAGTTTTCTAAAGAAACATTTTTGAAGGTTTCCAAAGTACATTTGGTAGTTTGTCAATGGAGAAGAAATTTTAAGTTCACTAAAGGGTGATTTTTTCAAACCTCTAAAATGCAAGAAAGACTTTTTGTCCACCGAAATGAAAATTTCTTGGTACACCAAAAGAGAAAATTTTGAAGTTCATCAAAGAAAATAGGTTTT
The DNA here is from genome assembly GCA_900067695.1 of Picea abies. Lineage (NCBI taxonomy): Eukaryota > Viridiplantae > Streptophyta > Pinopsida > Pinales > Pinaceae > Picea > Picea abies. The sequence continues at coordinate 246 of CBVK0102430935.1, read as the reverse complement.
CTTTTTGGAGTTCACCAATAGGAAGAATTTTGAGGTCTGCCGAAAAAAAAAATTCTCTAGATTGCTTAAAAGAGAAATCTTTGGACCATCAATAGAAGAAGTAATTTGATTTTTGATGAAGGGAAATGAGGATGACCACATGGCCAATTTAGGGTATATAAATTTGACATCAACAACCACATGTCATGACACATCAACTAGATTTCCACCTCAACAAGATGATGTTTTTTTTTTTTTTTTTTTCAA
>CBVK0102430929.1:0-19191 GCA_900067695.1 Picea abies | reverse complement strand
TTATTTTATAGATTAAAAGATAAAAAATTGTATTTCTTATGTAGAACATTAGGTTTCCTATGAAATTTTTTTAAGTCAATAGAAATTAATATCAAATTAATAGCAAATTTTTTTAAGTCAATAGAAATTAATGTCAAGTCAATTATTAGTCCTACTTTGGAGGGACTAATAATCGGTGTGTACTATCCTTTTTTTTTGGTCTATTGGATACCACTATATTTACCATTCAAAAAACAAAATAAAATGTATAGAAAAGACACACTACCAATCATTACTTTAGCACATATCACTTGTCCACAACTTAAAACTTAACTTCAATTCATTCAAATATGAGGTTTTTGAAGTTCACTTTTATGTGTTATAAAGAATTCATTCAAATATGAGGTTTTTGAAGTTCACTTTTATGTGTTATAAAGTTATCTTTATGTGGTTAAAGTGACATTTTTCTATAATTCATTCAAATATGAGGTTTTTGAAGTTCACTTTTATGTGTTATAAAGTTAACTTTATGTGGTTAAAGTGACATTTTTCTATAATTTTAAAGAAAAAAAATCGTGAGAGTTACATGAAGTTCACTTTGATATACAAAGGCACATGGAAGTCATGAGTTTTAATTTCATTCGCAACATAGAACCATTACAATTAGTTTTGGGGATTATAATGACATTTTAAAACAATTGAGGTTATTATTTTAGTTTTGGGGATTATACTATGATTTTAAAACAATCCGGGTTATGATTTTGCACAATAAATGAGAGGTAATCAGAATTGTAGTTGTAACTGCAATTTTGACTACATAGTTCCTCATATCCCAATGAATTGATAAGTTTTAAGTTATGGACAACTCATATGTGTTAAAGTAATGATTGATAGTGTGTATTTTCTATACTTTCTATATTGTCTTTTGAATGGTAAATATAGTGGCTACAAAGTTCTTTAGAAGTGAGAGGGGAGTCCGTTTTTCTATACTTTCTATATTGTCTTTTGAATGGTAAATATAGTGGCTACAAAGTTCTTTAGAAGTGAGAGGGGAGTCCGTCAAGGATTTCCCTTATCCCCCCTTCTTTTCATCTTAGTAATGGAAGGTCTTAGTTTACGGTTGAAAAAATGCTTTGAGGAAGACATTATTACAGGTATAAAAGTCTCTAGGTTGACTAAAATTTTGCATCCATTATTTGTGGACGATGTCATCATTATGTCAAGGGCAAGTTTATTAGAATGGAGGGAGATTAATAAAATCATTGGCCTATTCTGTAGCGCCTCCGGTCTCTCAGTTAATCAATCAAAGTCCACTGTACATTTTGAAGGCCTCAATGATGACGATCTAATCCCTTTCAAATCAATCTTGCCATACTCCTTTAGTGATCTATCTTGCCGGCTTAAATACCTGGGGTATTTTTTAAAGGCATGGCCTCACCGCACGACTGATTGGGAGTGGCTAGTTTAAAAATTATCAAAGAAAATTGGTGGGTGGTATACCAGATGGCTTTCACTAGGTGGCAGATACATATTGGTAAAGTTAGTGATGGAAGGCCAACCTGTCTATTGGATGTCCATGGAATCCCGGCCTCGAACATTTATAAACAAGATCCATAAAGTGATGTTCCACTTCTTATGGAATGGTTACTCTGACTCCCAACAATATCATTTGTGCAGATGGGAGGTCCTTTCAAGACCAAAAAGATACGGGGGCTGGGGGTTCCGTAATATTTTTCATTTCAATTTGGCATTGAATGCTAATACATTTTGGAGGGTTTTAACACAGGAAAGCATTTGGCACCAGGTTGTTATGGACAAATATCATCATAATTCAACTCTTATAATCTGGATTAGAAAACCTTCTCATACCCTTACTTCTGTCTCAAGGGTGTGGTCTAGTCTTGTTCACACGCTTCCAGTCATCAACCATTGGCTCAGCTGGCGTCCTGAAGCGGGTCATCTTATTACCATTGGGCGAGATAGGATTCTCGGCATTGGCAACAAGTCTTTTCTCAGTGAGGAGCTCATCACACTCTTAAATATAAAACAAATTACCACATTAGCTCAAGCTTCCAAGTTTCAGGATCTTGTAACTTTCACTGAGGTTTGGAGAAGCGATGAAGACTTGGAGATAACAGGTATGCATGCGACTGATTGTAATTATTATACTGCTGAGTTAAACAGAGTGGGGGTCACACTCCACACAGATACAAAAGACTCACTGTTATGGTCAGGTGGTGATTTATCTAGGAATTTAAATGTCAAAAACTGCTATGAGGCAATTATCTCTATTCAGAATCTTTCGATGTGGCAAGGGTGAAAGGTAAATATGTGGAAATGGAATTTACAATTGAAGATTGTTTTATTTTTTTGGTTGGCTACGGAGAATAGGCTCTTAACTTGGGACATACTACAAAAGAAAGGTTGGTTGGGGCCGGGTATTTGTCTCCTTTGCAATCAACGGACTGTAGATAATTCTCACCTTTTTATTTAGTGTCTCTTTGCTTTATCAGCTTGGGAAAAATGTTCCTTGATCCTAAATCTCAAATTCTCATGGACGAGACAAACCCTTAATAACTGTATGGATGCCTGGTATAAAAATAAATCCTTATCAAAAAAACTTTCGGTCCTGATGTGTTGGAGCACAACAGATCTCTCTTTGAAGAAAAATCGCCATCAGACTGGGTGGTTGTTTACAAGAATTTAGGTGCACTACATAAATAATCTTCTGTAATTAAAAAGCAGAGTTTAAGACTAAGCCCGATCGTCTGGATAAATGGTTATGCGCTGGATTTTTTTGATGGAGCCGCGGTAGCAGGGGGTTCAAATTGTGGCACAAGGGGTGCCATAAAATGCAGTGAGTCACAAGACTATAGATGGTACTTCAACTGTGGAGCTGGAACAAATACAAAAGCAGAGTTATTGGGAGCACGGGCTTCGCTTATCATTGCAAAGCACTTGGACCTACACTATGTTTGATATATTTTAATCTCTGTCATTGTTGTCCCCTTTTGGTATTTTGGAAGTTTATTTCTAAGTAAGAATGGTTACAATATTAAGAGTAAGGAGAAGCTTTGTTTTTTAGATTGGAAGAGCATTATAACTATTGTAAGGAATTGTGATCAGTATATATTTTTCATTACTCAACGGAGATAAAAAAGGCTGTGCTAGTTTTCTTTTTGAATAAAAAACTTTGATGATGTAAAAAAAATTATTATCTAATATAATTTTGTGTGAATTTTTTGCTAGAAAAAAACCACAATTTTGACATTATTTATTTTTAATCATGATTGACATTGTGAATGATATGTAATTGATCATGCAAATAATGCAATGCAAACAAAGTACGGATGAGGCTTGAAATAGATATGCAACACTATTTATTTTAACTTTTAAGTCTCTATCATTAGCCCTTTTTAATGTAATAGTTTTTGCTTTAATTTCATTAAAGGTTAAAATATTGGAATGATGTTAGGTATATATGATAAACTTATTATCTATCATTAAAGACAATATTGTGCAAAGATTATGTTGAGTGAAAATGAAAATTAAACAGCTTAAGCATCTAAATACATGTTCCAAGATATTGGTATGTAATTTGCTTTTGTACCATAATTTGTTTTTGTAATAGCTAACCTTATGGAATATTATCAAAGTAAGGAAATAGGGTCATATAAATTTTGAGCAAGTAATAATAAAGAGTTAAGAAACAAATGCAAGAAAAGTAAGAGAGAAAATAAAAATAAAATAAAAGATATGCAATTCATAAACAAACAAAAAAATTGAAATTGTTAATAATTGTAAATTAAAATTAACAAATATATCACTTAATTTCAAGAACTTTGCCTGAGAAGTTGAAATGTAAAGGCTATTCTATTTCAATCAATATTACTAATCTTTCCTCTTTCCTTAGAGACACTCAGTTGTGAAAAATTGGGCTTTGATACCACTTTGTAATAACCCATCATGGTGTCACCTTAACCAAAAAAAACCTTAATACTAACAATCTTCAATACTAAGTAACCGACCAAAACCACAATAACAGAAACAAAGACAAGGACCATTAACCATAAGTAGGCAAGATCTAAAATCATCAAAGCCACACACACACACACATATCCCAACAAGTACACCAATAAAAAGGCATGCCTTCAACACATAAGAAACATATCACAACATTATCTTATCCAAATAACCAGTGATGCACAATTAAATACCCAAATGTAAAATACCTAAACTTGTAGCTTGCAGAAGTCCGGGGTTGATCCAACTGCACTGCACCTCCCATAAAGCATAATATAAATAGATCCCATGAGCTAGTCTTCAATAAACAAGAGGAAATTGCACAAAGGGTCGATTTTCCACCCAACCAATGCAACCACCTTCACAGGTGTCGCTCCCCAAGCAGGGCTCAAGCTCATTGAGGTGATGAAATAAAAGTTCACGACAAATATGATGAATCAAACCCCATAGGTGATCAAGAACAGATAATTCAGGCTTGCAACAGTTCAACCTAGGTGTGGTGGAGAGGTTCATGGAATTGCAACACCTCCAAATCTTGCAAGATTATGGTGTGCAGGGGTCTTGCTACCACCTTCAACTAATGATCACAAAAACATAGTAGTGGCACCCCCCTTATCATGAAAGGATCTTACAACCAATTTTAGTTGGTGATCATAATCACACAGAACTAGTGTCCTGCTCTACAAGAATCTTACTACCACCTTCAGCTGATGATTGCAATCACATAGCAGTGGCATCCTGTAATTTGGGACCAAATAAAAAGTACAAGGATCCAAGCACACTGATCTTTAATACCTCTTCATGTTGCGAGAAGACTCTCAACCTCTTAATCCACACAGACCTGGTTGGTATAGAAACAATTCTTCCCAACCCATCATCCTCATACACAAGTTCATCAATCATACTTGGCTCCACATATCATTTCCTCATGAGCCATCCAGCCCCAACAATGGGAAATCAACTTCTTTTATAATTTTTGTGTGTCTCTTAGCCTTCTCTTTTTCCATGCAAGGGAGAATTTGGGCCTGAGATTGAAATTACAAGTTTCCAAAAGAAGGGAAAAGTAAAATACAACCCTTTCCCCTTCTACCCATTTACCCAAGTTAGCTTTGGAGGTCATTTTCACAATTCTCTTCACATTTCCCAAGCTTCTTAGGCACAAGGGTCCCCACTGTCCACTCAGTTTCCACATGAAAGAGGTTAGTCCATCCAAGATACCAATGTGTGTGCAACATCATTGTAATAATCAATCCCACTATAATATGAAATGTAATAGTGGCAAGCCCTCATATACATGTATACATTATAACCATGCAAGCATGTATACTAAATCATAATATGAATAACATTAAATGGAAGGGTTCTTGATGCACCTATACATCATAACAAGACATCCAACATGTGCATACATATCATGAACCATATTAAAATAAAGGTATCCAACACATGTATACATCTTAACTAGACATGCATATAACATAATTCATAATATTAACCACATTAAATGGAAAGATAGCAAATGCATGTATACATCATTAATCATCTCATGATAAGGATGGGTCATAGTAAGTCATGATTACTTCATATTCATCATTACGAGTACTAACCCTTTATGCAATGTCATTGTTAATATCTAGAGCATCAACACATCAATTGGCATGTTAAACCACAAGTGTCTATAGTATCAACCTACTATCAAGGACTAATCATGCTAACAATCAATTGATAATTACCAATGTTTCATATCCATTATCAAGAATATTTAATGATATCTTTAAGAAATATTAGTATATGTCATCTAAACAGTCATATAGGAGCTTAGGTCCATCATAATAAATCATCAGCGATCAAAGATACATCCATGAGGTCACACATATGTCCTAAGGCGAGTAGATTCCAGTGAGGGTTCATCTTGAAAGAGGATTCCAACCAACTAAAGGATCGATCTCAAAGATAATTATTCAATGATAATAATATTAGCCTTGACACATCGAAGATTACCCTTTTCCTGGGTTAGAGATCTCATTTTGTAGAGGATGATCTTGTTGCTAAAATAATTTCACAACGTCTCTTTCTATGAGGTTAAGAGGCATTTCAAATCCATGGTGAATGAAATGGCCAACAAAGGAGATTTAGAACCTTCAAGTTAGCTGGCCAACAAAGGACATTTAAAACCTTAAAGTTAGTTGTGGATATATCTAAAGGAATGGGAAGGTGAGATTGCGTCCCCTAGCACATGATGAATCAAAATATTGTTTTGAAATGGGAAGCACAAGTTGGCTTCGAGCCATCCTCCTTGAATACATAATAATGCCCACCCTCTCAAACCCATAGATATTGGAGGACCTCCCATAATAATTCCCACCCTCTCAAACCCATAGATCTTGGAGGACCTCCCATAATAATGCCCACCCTCTCAAACCCATAGTCTTCTTTGATGGACAGGGAAAACCACCAACACTTTTCTATTAACTACAAAATTCCTTTTCTTATATGTTACATAGAAGGAATATATTCTTCCTTTTTTATCAGCACCAACTGATCAGGATGCACCCACACCCTTGTTTACCAGAACCAACTAGTAGGAGGCTACGACCCCCTGTTTAGTCATCTACAACTAACAAGCAAGCACCAACTCCATCCTTTCACCAGCACCAACTAGTCGGAGGTTTCGACCCCTCTGTTTAGTTAGCTACCACTGACAAGGAAGAACCAACTCCCCTAAAGGCTCCTACCTACCCTTGCACCACCCAACCACCCTTATTTTATAATGCAATACAATCTTTTATGTACTTCACTGAATTTGACTCATGCAGCCATTGTTGTAATTTGTACTTGTTTTCTGCAACCTTTGCTTGTATGGTCTTATGTATCAAGTGATGGATTGCATAATTGCTTCTTTGTCTTCTTATATTATTGATCTTCAAAAAGACATTGGCAGAAACCTTAGAACGTAGAGTTCTTCATCTGGGACTCTACTCCTATTTTTGATCTTCTAATCTGAACCACAGAGACACACTCTTCTCACCACTTTTTCTCGTTTATATAATATTCAAACTTGTGTGAGATATAAAACATCATGTACCTTTATTTGAACCATTGTACCTTTTCATCTAAACTGATAATCTAAACTTTAATTAATATCATTTTTCCTTTTTATTATTTATTCATGTTTTCATGATTTAACTCTCTTTTAATCATGACTGTGTATTGGTTCATTTTTTGTCATGAGTTGATCATAGACATGGATCGACTCATTAGATCGTACTCATGTTTTTGTTGCATTCTCGGCTCACCAACAGACCATATTCAATCATTTATTGATTATCTGTATTGTTTTGGTGTAACTCCCTGTCGAATGAAATTTGTATGAGGCGCTCCCTTCAAACCATTTTCATATGACCAATGGCGTAGAACCACAGGCTTAGCAATTTAGGCGACGCATTACAGTTTCCTTTTAAAACTCTTATATCATATGCCCATCGACGGTAACCTGATGCTAAGCCAAACGAGTGCTTGAGCGCTTTATAGATTTCAACGGTCACGATTCGATCTTCTGATTAGATGGACAACTCATGGAATTTCGACATTTTGACCTTTGGGTCTTCATGACTTCCAACATTTCAAAAATCCTAATTACTATATCGCAAAAACAATCGGACAATTCATGTTTATTTCGTGGAGACAGATCAACGGTCCGCTTTAGACCTTACACTCATCCTTTCATTGCTAAATCCGACGATTATGACTTAATCATGTGTTGAGATGGATGGTTGTCGTAATTTCAACACTTTGCCCTTCGTGTTTTCGTGACTTCCAGCATGTCAAATCTTCAAAAGCTGTCAATCTACTGACGTGTGTCCCTTTCGTAATTTCAGCGTTCGGGACTTCAGAGGTTTCAAATAAACGTTGCTCCATTTTCCTCCGGAGTGATCACCTATTGTGTGAATCATCAATGATGGATACCACTTGATGTCGTTTAACGTTTCCACTTACACTATCCTTCTACTGAGTAGATCGACGGTTGAGGATGCTCTCAAAGTGATCTCCAGATCAAATGTCTCATGTCCACTTCGGGACTCCGACATTCGGGACTTCGGGAAATTGGGTGAATGCAATGGTAAAAACTCCCGAAGAAAAACTCCCAGAGTGACGTAAGTTTCTTATGTCACTTGCTGACGTGTCACGAGTCGAGTATCTACCACGTGTCACTCTGATTCATGATTTGCACGTACAAGAAATGCCAATTCAGGTTGACACTTGTCATTCTTTGACTGTGTCACGTGTCCTTGTTGACGTGGTCTGCTGACATGGATCTCCCTGATCTAACTGCCAGAATAGTATCCAGAATGTATCTTAGATCGACAACCTGAATCTTCCTTGATCCTTTGTAATCCGACATCCCAGATCTTTTCGCAATTTCGCATTTTAGAGATTCTGCTGCGAGTTGCCTCTATTTTCCCAACTCGTGAAACTCTAAGGTGGAGCCTAACAGTGCTAGCTCCTTCCCTTCTCTTCTGCTGATGTGACCTTAGCTGTGACCAGGGGCCACACAAAAAGGGTGTTTTGCGTTTCACGAACTTATGAACTTCGTCGTTCATGATCAATGATCCACAATATTCTGTGATCCGACGACATAGATCATTTCGCGACTTCGCATTTCGAAGGTTGCCTAATCAATTGTCCAAATCTCTCCCTTTTGATCGATGCCTGCGATCAAATCGTGATTTCGCATTTCGCGACTTCAAAGGTTATAAAACCTCCTTCCTTTGACTTTTTAGTCAGAGAAATGCTAATCTCTCGCCACATGTCTTATGGATCCAACGGTTCAGATATCTCCCTTTGATCGACAATTGTGATCAAATCACGATTTCACGTTTCGCGACTTCAGAGGTTAGAGCACCTCCTTCCTTTGAATTTTTAGTCACGAAATGTTGATCTCTCACAACGTGTCCTTTGGATCCAATGACTCAAATCTCAAATTGACGGGGCATAAGTTTCTCGCTACTTTATACCCGAAGTGAAGGATGTTCGTCTGATCAGGATCTAGGATCGACGACTCGATCCATCTGTGATGCAACTCTTCTAGCTTATCCTTTCCTTCCACTTCAAATTGATTTGACGGTTACGGTATTTCAATTGTCCTCAATCCCATGGTCACTCATATGACCGATGCGCGTTATATTAGATGATCAACACAATCAACCTCTTGATCGGACGGTTGTTGAGGCTTCTAACTATTATCGGATGGTTGCTGAGCTTACACTTTTCCTTCCAAGTTTTGATCTCTGCGTTTTCTAACCCTCCTGAGCTTTTATCATAGGAACATTATTGATTCTGTCATGATCAACAATAATCACAAATTTCTTTTGCTACCTGATATACTGTGCAATGTGCTCCTCCTTCTGAGATATGATCTTCAAACTATTCGCTTATCCTATTTGCTCCTCCTCCTGAGCTTGCACTATCAATCTCTGCACATTGTTTGACATCTTCTGCTAACTGATATACTTGTTGACATCAATGATTTTTTCATATTGAAAAAAAATATCATTTAAAAAATGTTATTATAAACTCCTTTAAAATTATTATCATAATGTTGAAAATATATTATAAATATCAGTTTCTTAAACTCATTATCACATTGTTATATTATTATTTTAATTTTATTATTTAAAAGAAGTTATAATAACTTTAACTTTTAACTTTTAAGTGAGTATTGCGGAAAAAAATTATTATAAATATAATTTTTATTATGATATTATAATAAATGATAAAAATATTTAATTATCATATTTTATAATTAAAAACATTATTATGATAAAATTATTTTTAAATCATCCACACATTCTCCTCTTATAAAAAAATTATATATTCAACTTTAATAAGTTGTTATATTATTAAAAGATGTTAATATAAATTAAACTTTTATATCACATTATTATAAAATATATTTAATTAAAATTAAGTTATTATAATTATTATACTTTTACAATCATCCCATTATAATTTTTAAATGATTATATTACTATTATTATATTCTTTTCTTGGAAATGTAATTGATTTGATGTTCAATTGAATCAAAGGCAACTTTCAATACATATAAGCTTTAAACCATTACAACATATCTTATTATGTTATTTATGAGGAATTAAACCCCACTAAAGAGGATTGCATAGTTTTACTATTTTGAAAAAATATTATTATCACAATCTAAATTTAATTTTCAAATTTCTCATCATTGCATTATCATATCATTAAAATGTTCCCATCATCTTAATTTTAATTCATCACTACTTCATGAAAAAAAATTATTATAAATATAATTTTTTGATCTATCATCATATTAAAATAAAAAAATTCCTATAAATATAACTTTTAATCATCATTATACTCTCAATTATTAATAACATATTATTATAAATTAAACTTTGTCAATAAATTTTTATATTATTCAAAATAACAATCTAAATTCAATTTTTAGATCTTATCACATTGTCATATTATTAAAGAAATTATTTAAAAATATTAATGTAAATTAAACTTTTAAATCATATTCTCATAAGTTATATTTAATAAAAATCATTTTTTTATAATTACTCTAAATTTAATTTTTACAAATAAAAAAATTAAAAATATTAAATTAAGCTTTTAAATCACATAAAATTAAATTTTTATAACTATTATAAATTTAACTTTTACAAAATAAATGATTATATATTAAATTAAAATAAATGATTTAAAATTAAATTTTTATAACTATTATAAATTTAACTTTTACAAAATAAATGATTATATATTAAATTAAAATAAATTATTATGATTATCATAAATTTAAATTCTAAATTATATCATATTAAATTTGAATTAAATTTAACTTTTAAACTATCTAAATGTTATTAAAAAAATTATCAGTATAAATTAAATCTTTAATTCATATAAATTAAAATTAAAATATTATAATTAATATAAAACATAATTTTAAAATCAACTCGTTATTATATTATTAAAAAATATTATTATGAGCTCGAAAATTAACTTTATACAATGTTCCAAATAAACGATTTTTTTATTACATGCAATCATAAATGTTTGAACCCATTTAATGGAAATAACATTGTGGCTACCATATTTTTGGGCGGGTATAAGAAGAACAGAATTCCACTTCAACCATCAATTTACGCCAGGCTGGTTACATACATGAATTGACCAACAACAGTCATAGAATTTGCAACAGCCACCACATTTGCAGTGAAGTTATTGATGTACTGACACTTTAAGTTAAAGGATTTATTTGCAGTGAATTTATTGATGTACTTAAAGTTAAAGGTGATGACAAAGGGAGTAAAGAATGGTATATGTGAATAGTGATGGTTGTTTTATAAAACTTGTCAACCAGTTGACAGGTTTTTTATAAAACCTGTTTCTAAAGTGTGTTTTTGGCATAATAATTTAATTTTAATGTTAGGGTTGATCTCTTTGTTTGTGGGATAAGGGATCTTTTTTAACAGAAATCTGACTTTTAAAATTTACTGAGTTATCATACCCTATCTCATTTTGAATTTGAACCTATGACTTTTTAAAAAGAAATACATATTCTTAATTATTAAACCCACTCAAACTATTCTAAAACAGAAAAACTTATTAAAATCTATTTTTAATTACTTTACTAACAATAAAACCCACTTTAAATTTTAAAATAAAACTATGTTAATTAAAACACAATATACATATGTTACACACAATATACACCATATGCATACATTACACACTATAAATCTAAGCAGATCATTACATCAACAAAACAAGGTAGAAATCCAATTTGTCATAAACAATAAGATAGTGCTCAATTGAAGTTACTATTTAGTTATATTTATTATTGTTTTATATTTATATTTCATATAATAATGTTTTATAAGAATTATAGTATTGTAATATAATATTATAAATAAATGTATAGTATTTATAAGAATTATAGTATTGTAATATAACTTAAATGGATCTAATGGTTAAGAACATGAATTTCTTCTTAAGATGTCACAAGTTCAAATCCATAGAGATAAAATATGTATACCTCTCTAAACTTTACAATCAGATCTCTATTTTTATTATTAATTAAATAAATAAAAATAACTTTTTTATATATTATTTTATTTATATTAAAATATGATATATAGTATTTCAAAATATTTATTTTATAAATAATAGTTTTTAACAACAACCACTTTAATATATTTACTACATATTTACTACAGTGTATTACAAACACATTATTAATATGTAATGATAAATGTAATAGTTTTTAACAACAACCACTTTAATATATTCACTAGAGTCTATTACAAACACATTATTAATATATAATGATAAATCCACTTTAATATATTTACTACATATTTACTACAATCTATTACAAACACATTATTAATATGTAATGATAAATGTAATAGTTTTTAACAACAACCACTTTAATATATTTACTACAGTCTATTACAAAGACATTAATATTATTAATATAATTATTACTTTCAAAGACAATAAGACTCAATAGGACTTACCTGAATTCCAAGCCCAAGAGCTTCTAGTTGTGTTGCCATCTTCTTGTCTTGATAAATTGATCCTTCCTCTGACAAAGGAATATCTGAAAGCTCGCTCAACTTCACTATGTCTTGCAGGGCATTGAGTAAGACATGGCCATAACCAACGTGCCCTAAGATGAAGTCCTCCAAATTAACATCTGATGTTTGAAGAGCATAATAGAGGATGGGCAACACAGCAAAATGATTATCTACCCAAATCCCACCACTCCTGGAGCAGAATACATAATGCCCAAACGGCCTATAAGGGCTTAGCTTCACTAGATGCTTTACAGCAGCCATCAACAGGTTGTTGGGACTGACAATGGCTGCGCTGCTGTAATTCACGACTGCCGCGCAATCCTGAAAGACGGTGCTGACAAACTTATCAATACCATCCACGTTTAGAGGCAGGGTTTCTTCCGTAGGCTTCTCGGTGGAATCCATGAAATCCCTCACACGCTGCATGGATCTTTTCCAATAGGGTAACAGTGCCTCTAAGGGCTCACAAACATACATAGAAGGGACCAACAAGATTCGAGAGAAGATATCACTTCCTAAAACTACATGACAGAACTGATCTGCCCACCTCTTCCGACGAACTGCTCGTGCGAGAATTTCATCACCAATCAAAGGGAAGCCAAATGTGATGCAGAAAACAGATTTAGGCCGGCCCGGCCGGGGCTGCTTATCCAACATCCACAGCGTGACCAACAAAGCAATAGCCGCTCCCATGGAATGACCAGTAAACACCACGGTCTTCCCCCTTTCATAGTCCAGACAGGCCTGTAACAACGATCAAAATTACGAAATATAAATTCCATGTACAGGTAAGGATTATTTTAACAAACTCGCTGTTCTATAGCGTGGGTGGGGGTAAAGATCTATGTGTTTGCATCTAACTTGTTTATATGTGTAACAGTGCATTGAATTTACAAAGTTCATTGGGTGCATACACGTGAATCCTTCTTTTATGCGACAAATTTGATAAAAAATATTGGCAGAAGTTCAGGTTTAATGGAGAGCTCTACCATGACCAAGTTCCAGGCAATTTGACAGACTTTCAGGTTTCATCAGAGTTCTGTGCCTACAACCATAACTCAAGGAATTTGTATCGATCAAAATTCCAAATACATTGAAACCCGAAACACTGACTGCTTGTATCCTCAAATTCGGACAAATCAAAACGAAGTTTGTTACAAAATTAAATTGTTTCCATAACATAGCTACAAATCCATGAAAAACAGGGTTTAAGATGAACCTAGAAGTTGAAAGCTTAAACATATTCAATCTGAAACTTCAGAAGACACTTAACACAAATGGAGTATTAAATATTGAAGTTAGAGAAATTTGGCCTTGCATACCATATCTAGGGATTGGTTTTGAGACAATTTATCAGCACAGTTTGTGTTTGTGTGCATTTGTCTTTGTCTTTAAAGTGTTTAGGCAATTCATTATTTTATAGAAATTAGAAATTAATGGAGAACATTAAGGTTATGTTTTGTCATACTTAATTTATATAACTAATGTTGTTTTATTGGTAAAGAACAAATAAAGATAGTTTTCAAAAACATCTTCTTAAACAATTTTTTTGTTATGGCTACTCTAAAATAAAAGTTTATATAAAAAAATAAATTAATAACACTTGATATGATATAATTAGAGGTAGTTACTTCTTATAAATATTTAGGTTTTTGATTTTGATTGTAGTTATAATTGTAATTGTTGTGTGTAAAAATAGGTAATAGGGTATCAAGGCATTCTGCTCTATGCAAAATAAATGAAGAAAAAATAATCTATGGAGTTGAAAATTGAGTAAGCTGCATTTCAAAACATTAGTGCAAACAATAATTTTGTTTGGCATTCATGTTTAGGCTCTTGGCCTCTCCAAAGAATCTTGGAAGAAAGATGAAAGAGCTCACAAAGTGTTTCTAGTAGAAGAACTAGGAGTTAAAATACAAACCCCTTACTATGATGTACCAGAAACATGTATGTTACTTTTAGAAAGAGAAACATTATACCAATTTATTACATATATTATGAAAATAAAGCATATGGATATGTACATATTACTGATATAAGCAAAGATTTGATCTCAAGGTAAAGGTTAGTATAGTGATGGGATGAAAAGATTAAAAAATGTGGAATTCGGAAAAAAGATTTGTTAGATAAAGGATTGGTCATTCAAGACTTGGTACAAATGAGAATAATTGAAAAATTGTGACAAGAACCTGGTGAGAAAAGAAAATTGTATCAACTTGAAATATATTATCTTATATATGAAGTAAGATAGAAGCAATCATTTCAGCATGAAGATTTGAGGAGCTTTAAATAACATTTTGAATTTACTTAAAAAAAAAAAAAACTATAATTATATTAAGAAGGTTTTAGAACACCACTCAATATAAAAATGAAAAAAAAAATGTAAATTTTGTAACTTTTTTACATAGATTCTACGAGATCTCCCATAAACATATATATTAAAATATTATATTCCATTCTAATCTAATGTGCATGAGAAGTAACATTAAAATCCTATAGTGATACAGCTACACATAGTGAACTCACAAATTAATATACTTCAAAATATTCTATTCCATTCTAATTTAAGGTGCATGAGATGTCACATTAAAGTGCGATAGTGATGCAGCTACACATAGCGAACTCACAAATTAAGCGCTTCAACGATTACAGAGTGCTCTACTTGTAAGAATATGCGAATAAAGGACCGGGAGAAGTGAACGTGTAACGCACAAAGGTCCGCTACAAAACAAAGTTCTCAGTAGGTCGATTACAGAAAAGCCTGGTTATATAACTCCCGCATTGAAATAATATACATCAAGGGGGGAGGCTTCAGTAGCCTTATTAACAAACTTATTGATCCGAGTATAACACAATCCCCGTACTCTGAACCGTAATTCTCACTCACAGTCTGCCAAACACACAAGCATGCACAGGTGATGTACAAACTCTAAGTTTCTCCCTATAACTCACTCTCCCCACTCTATCGACACATAACTCCCTTTTATTTACCAAAGCAGAGCATGTTTACAAAACACAACGATCACAACACTAAATTCCTTAACAACTTGCATCAAAACCTCATAACTGAATTCCTAAAAAACAGTCCAGGTGGGCGAACACATTTACACCTAAGCGGCAACTGTCTAAGCAATGAAACCCTCCATTACATTGTGTATTCAGTGGCTGGATAATAGTCTCCAGTAAATAAGTCGTTGTGTAACTGAAACGGTAAGGTACACTGATGCTCCTCAATCAAACCCCCTAGTTGATGGAAGTTGAACGTCCTCGTTGAAGGGTATGTTATCACGTGAAGTTGTTCAGGGTCGCAGGTGACAGCCATGAGCCCAAGCAGCAGGCGGGTGCAGTTTGCAGCAGCAGAGATCCCCTGCACAGTTCAGTTTAGTGCCATCTCTGAGTGTGGTTGGAGGAATTCCATAGTTGGCGGGCAGATAAATTTTTAGCGGGGGCGCTAAAATAGCAGGTGCGCCCAGATCGCAGATCAACGACCAGCAGTTATTTCGGCACCGCACACTGCACGGGCATTAAAATCCAAAAGCGGCCGAAATCCAAACCACGGTATTGCGGAGAGGCTATGTGGCGGAAGATGGTGCATTTCGGGCCCGAAAGCAGTGTGGGTCCAACCCTCTTTCGACGGCCCGGAAATCACGTGCTCTTACAACATCATATCCAACAGCGGCACGTGGCCGCCCCCTAATAGTCAAGTTGCATCCCGATCCCAAGGAGGGTTCATCCAATGAACAAGGATTGGCTTTTGCGGCCTCAAAACCCCCTGCTTATTCAACACCCAATCTATGAGCAGCACGTGGTCGTCTGCTAGTCATCCAGCCGCGCTTTGATCCCGAGGAGGATTCAGTTAATGAACAAGGACTAGTAGCTAAAACCTCAACTCAGTCCATAAATAGAAGGCATGGAAGCTCTGGCCGAGGAGACATAACTGTCAGCCCGTTTTACATGTTACATAGAAGGAAGATGTACTTCCTTTTTTATCAGCACTAATTGACCAGGATGCACCCACACCCTAGTTTACTAGCACCAACTGGTAGGAGGCTACGACCACCTGTTTAGTCAACTACAACTGAAAAGGAAGCACCAACTCCCTCTGCAGGTACCAACCTACCCTTGCACCACCCAACCACCCTTAATACATAGATATTATCTTTTCTTCTTGGAATCTGCTTCAGCTTTTGATATTTTGTTCTGAACTGCAGAGACATTTTCTTCTCAACACTCTTCCATGATTACATACTCTTCAAATGGTGTGAGTGTGGCACAACTGTGTCCCTTCATTTCAACCATCGCACCTGTTCGATTAATTAGTCTTAATTACAATTTATTTATTTTACCGTAAAGGCTTTTCATAAATTGATCACAGTCATGGATCAATTTAATCCTTTATACTCGATCCTGAATCTCTTTTATTTTCACAAGGACCAATGTCTACGGAGGAGAATCCTTCAAGCCATTTCATATGACCAATGATTACAAAACCACAGGCTTACCAAATATAGCGACGTATAACAGTTTCCTTTTAAAACTCTTATATCATATGACCATCGTCGGTAACCAAATGCTAAGCCAAACGAGTTCTTGAGAACTTTATTAAATCAATGGTTACAATTCAATCTTTTGATGGGATGAACAACTAACAGAATTTTGGCATTTTGACCTTCGGGTCTTCATGACTTCAAATATTTCAAAACTCCCGATTACGATATCGTCGAAATAATCAAAAAATTCACGTTTATTTCGTGGAGACAGATCAACTGTCTGCTTTAGACCTTACACTCATCCTTTCACTGCTAAATCCGACGGCTATGACTTAATCATGCATTGAGATGGATGGTTGTCATAATTTCGACACTTTTCCCTTCGGGTTTTCGTGACCTCCAACATGTCAAATATCCCGAAGCTGTCAATCTACTAATGTGTGTCCCTTTCGAAATTTTGACGTTCGGGACTTTGGAGGTTTCGAATAAACGCTACTCCATTTTCCTCGGGAGTGATCACCTGTTGTGTGAGTCATCAACGATGGAGACCGCTTGATGTCGGTTAAAGTTTCCACTTACACTATCCTTCTACTGAGTAGATCGATGGTTGAGGATGCTCATGAAGTGATCTCTATATCAGACGTTTCATGTCCACTTCGGGACTCCGACATTTGGTACTTCGGGAAATTGGGCGAATGCAATGGTAAAAACTCCTGAAGCAAAACTCGTGGAGAGACGTAAGTTGCTTACGTCACTTGCTGATGTGTCACAAGCCAAGTAGCTGCCACGTGTCACTTTGATTCATGATTTGCACGTACAAGAAATGCCAATTCAGGTTGACACTTGTTGTTCTTTGACTGTGTCACGTGTCCTTGTTGACGTGTTCTGTTGGCATGGTCTGTCGACATGGATCTCCCTGATATAACGATTAGAATAGTATCCGAAATGTATCTCAGATCGACGGCTTAAGACCTTCCTCAATCCTTTGTAATCCAACGACCCATATCTTTTCACGATTTCGCATTTCGGAGATTCTGCTACGAGTTGCCTCTATTTTCCCAACCTGTGAAACTCCGAGGTGGAGTCTAGCAATGCTAGCTCCTTCCCTTCGCTTCTACTGATGTGACCTTGGCTGTGACCAGGGGCCACGCAAAAAGGGTGTTTTGCATTTCGCAAACTTGTGAACTTCGTCATTCCTGATCAATGATCCATGATATTCTATTCATTTCGTGACTTCGCATTATGGAGGTTGCCTAATCAATGGTTCGAATCTCTCCCTTTTGATCGACGACTGCGATGAAATTGTGATTTCACTTTTCGCGACTTCAAAGGTTATAACACCTCCTTCCTTTGACTTTTCAGTTAGCGAAATGTTGATCTCTCACCACTTGTCCTTTGGATCCAACGGTTCAGATCTCTCCCTTTGATTTATGACTGCGATAAAATCACGATTTCGCATTTCGCGACTTCAGAGGTTAGAGCAGCTCCTTCCTTTGACTTTTCAGTTAGTGAAATGTTGATCTCTCGCCATGTGTCCTTTGGATCCAACGACTCATATCTCAAATTGATGGGGCGTAAGTTTCTTGCTACTTTATACCCGAAGTGAAGGATGTTCATTCGATCAGGATCTAGGATTGACGACTCGATCCATCTGCGATGCAACTCTTGTAGCTTATCTTGTCCTTCCACTTGAAATTGATTCGACGCTCATGATCTTTCGATGGTCCTCAAGCCCACGGTCACTCATATGACCGATGCGCGTTATATTAGATGATCAACATGATCAACCTCTTGATTGGACACTGAGGCTTCTAATTCTTATCGGATGGTTTCTGAGCTTACGCTTTTCCTTCCAAGTTTTGATCTACGTTTGCTAACCCTCTTGAGATTTTATCATAGGAACATTATTGATCCTATCGTGATCAACAATTATCACAAATTTCTTCTGCTACTTGATATACTGTGCAATGTGCTCCTCCTTCTGAGATATGATCTTCAAACTATTCGCTTATCGTGTTTGCTCCTCCTCCCGAGCTTGTGCTATCGATCTCTGCACACTGTTTGACATCTTCTGCTAACTG
>CBVK0102430878.1:0-24354 GCA_900067695.1 Picea abies | reverse complement strand
CTCTTCCCCTAAGTTTACTAAATGGTGCACATTCCATAAGTCTTCTTTCCATAACACCATCGATTGTTGTTTCCTACATAATCCATCTACTGCCAAAATTATTTTTGTTGATACTCTCTAGTCCTCATCTTCAACGTCCCCTCCTTTTGAGATAATATATTTAGACAATCCCACATCTGTAGACCCTTTTTTCTTTTTATGGCTACTAATTCTAATGCTACCTCGGTTGCCCCTCTCTTCACCCATAATTTCCAAATCAAGCAATCTCTTTCTACACTCATTATTGATAATGGAAGCGAGAAGAATTTAGCAGCTAAATATTTGGTGAACATATTAAACCTACCCACCACCCTTCATCCATATCCTTATCAATTAGGGTGGGTTCATAAGGACAAACCTTGTCTCATGGTCACATAATGGTGTGTCATCACCTTTGCCATTGGACCTTTCCATGATATTGTCCTTTGTTATGTGTCTCCATTGGATTATTCAGATATTATTTTGGGAATCCCATAATAGGAATAGCATGATGCCATCTATGATGCTCACACCCATCAATATCACCTCAAAAAAGATGGTCGAGCTTATGTTCTTACCTCTTCATCCCTTAAATCTCCTCCTCTTCTCACTAGCCAAGCTACCGTCTTCCCAGTAAGCCTCAATAAATCCATCTCCTTATGCATTTTGCATCCTATTAAGCCATATCAGACACCTGAGTCCATTGCAGCTTATCTTTATGTTTTTCTATATGAATGTTTTGATCTGTTTTCCCCTCCAGAAGGCCTTCCACCTCAATGCACTATTGAGAATTCTATCGACCTCATTCATGGTACTTCTCTTCCTAATTCTCCTTCATACCATTTGGCTCCTTGCGAGGCTGAGGAAATTGAACATCAAATCCAAAAACTTCTCAATGTTGACCATATACATCCCAACTTATCTCCTTGTGCCTCCCCCTCCTTCATTGTTCCCAAAAAGGAGAGTGACGAGTGGTGTTTATTGACTAATTACTGTGTTCTCAACAACAATACTATAAAAAATAACTATCATCTCCCTCATATCAAAGACTTGCTTGATCAAATCAAAGGGGTGAAGTATTTTACAAAGATGGATCTGATGAAGGGTTATCACTAGGTGTGCATGGCTGCTACCTACACTTGGAAAAAAAAAATTAAAGCTAGATTTGGGCTTTATGAATGGATGATGATGCCTTTTGGCCCCACCAACACCCCTGACACATTCTAGTGGCTAATCAATTATATATTTCATCCTTTGTTGGGTTGAATTGTGGTCATCTATTTGGATAGCAATATAGTCTTAAGTAAGACTTGGGAGGAACACTTACAACATGTGTGCAATGTACTCCAATTGTTGCGTACCAATCACCTGCAGGTGAAGGAACGCAAGTCTTCCTTTTCCATAATTTGGTCTCTTATTTGGGGTTTGTCATCGAGAAATAAGGTGTCTTTCCTAATGCTTCTAAAGTTCAGGATCTAGCACAATGACCTACTCCTTAGTCAGCAATGGCCCTTAGAATGTTTCTTGGTGGAATCAATTTTTACAGGAAATTCATTCCTCACTTCTTTCAGCTGGCCAAGCCCCTTCATCACTTGGTCAATTAGTCCACTTTTATTTGAACTCTGGTGGCTTACGAACAGTTCCAATGCCTTATAAAGGCCTTTTGTTCAACACACATCCTCTATTTACCCAATATTCATTAGCCTTTTGAAATTAATATTGATTCCTCTCAACATGTGATCAATGCAATTCTTAAATAGGGAGGACATCCCATTACTTATCAATCTAAGAAATTGTCTCAAGCCAAACAACACTACAATACCTACAATAAGTAATTCTACAACTTGATCTAGGCCCTAAAACAATGGTGCCACTATATCTTGGGTAAGGAGACGATTCTTTATACTAATCATCATCCTTTGATTTTTATTAATTCTCAGACTAACATCGAGGAACAACGTCACTTGAAGTGGGATTATTATATACAACAATTCCACTTGGTCATCAAATATAAGAAAGGGGCCACCAATCACATGGTTGATCTTCTTAGTCATCCCCCTCCTCAGATACTTCAAATCTTGTCTTTCCATTGTGATTATTATGAAGATTGGAACTCTATGTATGCCTCTGACCCTTTCTTTAGTACCATATGGACTACATTGCAAAAACCTAATGTCATTAACTAGACCCCTTTGCTAAACTACCACATTCAGGATGGCTAGTTGTATAAGTTTGACAAGATATTTGTTCCTACTATTGATGATCACCTTGCTCTCATTTGCAAATCCCATGCCTCCTATTATGGTGGAAACTTAGACACATTCAAAACTACTCAACATATTCAATGTCACTTCTTTTGGCCTTCTTTACAACACCAAGTTGAGAAATTTATCCATGCTTGTACCCTCTATAGTCAACATAAGTCAACCAACCACAAGTATGGCCTATATAAACCCTTACCTATTCCCTCCCATCCCTGGGAATATATTTCTATGGAATTCATCATCGGTATTCCCATGAACTTTCATCCTCATTATGTCATTTTGGTGGTTGTGTGTCACTTCTCCAAAATAACCATTTTTGTCCATTGCACTAAGATAGTTGCTTCTACTCAAACTATGGATCTCTTTTTGATTCAGATTATTTTCACCACAAAAGGAGAGTGGAGATATAATAAATAAATGTGCATATATATATTGGATATCCAATAATATAGCATAAATGTATCAAATATGCAACGATAAACAAAGATATACAGTAACACACAATTTTCTATTAATGAGTGAAAATGTACAAAGACTGTAAAAATATAGAGTGAAAGACTAATATAGAGTGAAAGACTCGCTATAATGGTGGAATCTTATCTCTAAGAAGAGATGTGAAGGATACTCGTATTTGAAAGAACATGATATTACAATGAGGCTCCAAAGGCCTTTTTATCATAAATAAAATCCAAAACCCTAACCCTGGAAGATGAAAATCCAACAGTTTTGTGGACCCCATTTTTGGTAGTTTGGTGTATTAATTTCCCAGGGGCGTAACATTGGCATACGATCTTCGTTTGGAGCGCATGATATCTTGTTGGAAAGGTATCATCAAGAAGATTCATTTAGGGGTATAAATCGGAGCCTTCGTCTATCATTGAGAATCTCTATCCCAAAAAACCTTCATTTAGGCCCTTTAAATGGCCTCGAAAGTTAAAACTTGCTAAAAATAGTAAATTACCAAAATTTCCAGAAAATTGTTTTGAGCCAGTTGGAAATGATGGGTGGCCACTGATATCCACCTAGATAAATCATCCCTCCTTAGGAAAAAATGGTCTCCATTGTGTTGATTTCTCGAGGGAGAGGGAAAAACGTTTGTTGAATCTGGATCTTGATGAGTTGCTTTCCTTGTTGGAGAAGTTGTGCTGCTTAGCTTGTTGAAGGTTTTCACGAACCTGTGGCTAGAAGGGCTGGACCTTTTTAACCAGTTTGGGTACATGAGATTCCCATGTGTAGAAGGAATCCTTACACTTTTCTTCAATCTTGGCAACCTTCTTTTGTTGGTTAAAAGGTGCTTGGGCCAAGTCTTTAGTGGTTGCAGTATCCTTCCATTCACCTTCTGAACAGATTGTGAAGAAGCTGAATTTTGTAGTATGATATACTAGTTTGCGACATTGTTTAAGTTAGACAGTATTTGGAACTACCTCTGGTATCCTGTAGAGATGACCCCCCAGAGTAACAATGGAACTACGAGGTTGAGACTCATAGATAGCATGATGCTTCCACATATATGACTGGCCCAAGAGAACATCACATACATCTAGCGGGGAAACATCACATAATACCTCATCCTTGAAGGGATGGATGTTCTATGACAATCAACACTACTGACTAACATGAATATCTTGTCCCTTGCAAAGCCACCCAATGTTGTATGGATGTGGGTGTGGTGCTGTCGACAATCCCAAATGTTTGAAAACCTCTATTGAGATGAGGTTCTTTTGTCTTCCGCTATCAACAATAAAATTCAATGGGGGCCCCTTCACCCACATATGTGAATGAAAAAGGTGCTCCCCCTCTTCAGGATCTATTGTTTCTTCTGGTTGAATTGTTGCGGTTGCAATAATAGTAGTGGGGTATTCGTCAATTATCTGTCTTCTATCAGTCTTTTTTGAATCAGGGTTCAGCTCCTTGTCTTTGATATCGACCACCAACAACATTTTTTATCGACATTCATCGGTGTTGTGCCAAGGGATTTTGTGGAAATCAAACCATTTTCTGGTGTCGTTCTTCATCTTTTTTCCACACTTCTTTTCATGCGGCTTGGATTGGTTTTGAGGAGACTGTTTGTTAGGGCCATCTTTATCATACTTTGGTTGTTGCGTATTTGTAGACCTGAAGTCCCATTTGTTCTGGTGCTTAAATTTCTTCTCGATTTTAAAAACATATCAATAAGCCACACCGAGTCATGAGATTTCTAGAAAATCCATTTCAGTTTGGATGTATCTGTGTAGAGCCCCACGGTATTTCAGAACAAAATTTGGTTCAGAGTCTTTGATACCCATATTGGTGCACAAGGTATGGAAGGTATTTGTGAACTCCAGAACTACTTGGCCCCTCTCTTGCCACAATTTGGTCCAGCTCATGTACTGGTCCTCATAGTTTCCAACAGGGTAATATTGTTCCTTTACAACATCCACAAAAAAGTTTCCAAGTGGGCTCGACCCCATATATTCCCCAC
This sequence comes from Picea abies, assembly GCA_900067695.1. NCBI lineage: Eukaryota > Viridiplantae > Streptophyta > Pinopsida > Pinales > Pinaceae > Picea > Picea abies. Next base: position 19,611 of record CBVK0102430878.1, on the reverse strand, counting down.
TCCTCTATGGAACTTTTCTCCTAGTAATTTTCCCACCAATGTTTGACATGGGGGAGAACCTTAAGGAGTACGAAGGTGATATTTTCCTCGTTGGAGAAATTATGAACAAATAAATAACCTTCTAGCATATTTAACCATTTTTCTAGGGCATCCTCATCAATCTGTCCATCAAATATGGGAATATCAAAATTAACTTGTACCTTGAAAGGAAAGGTGCCTCCAAAGTGGCCTCTTGATGAAGACATGCCTATTGTTATCAGTGGGTGTTGAAGGATGTGGAAAAAATTCTCCATCATTTCATCCCTTTGTCTCATGAGAGCTTGCTCAAGCAACATATTGATAGAATTGTCTTCTCTATCATTTTTATTTTCTTCCACCATTGAGGGTTTCTTGGGTGTGCGAGAACAATTTTCCTCAAGAGAGACAAGATCAAGACCCAAATTGCTATACTCAAACCTTATCAAAGACATGCACTGAAAAATGATCCAGAAAATCCTTCTCTGATACCACTGATCTAGATTATTTTCGGCATGAAATGAGAGAAGAGATATAATAAAGAGATGTACAAAGATGTTGGAATCAGTCTGAATCAGAAATAAAGGCTATTTTGGGAATAACTGTATTCAAGAGTAAAGATACAACTATAAGGAAAAGAAACACGCATGCATGCATGGAAGACTTAACGACACTAGGTTTAGGGTTTTGTAATACATTGTAATGGTTGGTGAGTCGGAAATAAACATAAGTAGTACTTAGAAGAAGAGAAAAGAAGGGAGAGAAAAAGAGGAGAGGAGAGAAGAAGGGTACTGTAAGAATTGTATTAATCATTAAGCTGGTGATATAGGGAGGGAATGAGTAACTCGATCCTGAGGGTTAGATCGCAAGATGAGGAGCCCGGTGTGATCTAGTCAGCCCTGTAGGGACCGAGGGGCTATTGAGGAGAGTGAGACCTAAGAATGTAAACATGTGCGACGTGATATATTTATGAACCATAATAAAATCATAAGAGCCATATCTTTGTGGATGTAGCTTAGGAGGGGGTGAACAACAGTAACACTATGTTGTGAAATTGAATGGATGTGTCTTTATGTCTGATTAATTGGTTATTGTTGAATGAATGAAGTGATTAAGTATATTTGGTATTTTACATGCATACGTAGAATAATTTTTAGAACCAGATGTTAAATAGACTAGAGAAAGTTTGTGACATACAACACATATCTCACTCAATCTTAGGTTGCAAACACCTAAGTATTGCAGCCTCCCATAAGAGTTATCTCAGATGAGACTGCGCAATGCATTCTACGTACTGCATTGCCTTCTGGGTAACCATAGGGGCTGATAGTCTTAAGGTATTTTGTTGGGAAGCTTCTTGGGTATGAACTGGGGTTAACCTGTAGTGGTAAATAGCTAGAGGGAAAGGGTGCGACAAAAAAATAGTTCATTTTCTAGCCGATTGGAAGGAAATAGGATTGAGAACATGAGATCTGCAAAAGGTGTGTAAAAAAAATACCAGAAGCAGGATGAATAAAAAAGAAAGGATATTTTTGGAAGAAATGTGTGCAAGAGAAAAGAGACAACTGGAAGGAAAAGCAGCACATAGACATGCATGGAATACCTAATGATGCTAGGTTTATGGTTTTGTAACACATTGTAATGGATGGTGAGATGGAAATAAAAAGAAGTAATACTTAGAAGAAGAGAAAAGAAGGGAGAGAAACAAAGGAGAGGAGAGAGGAAGGGAACTATAAGAACTGTACGAATCATTAAGTTGGTGATCTAGGGAGGGAATGAGTGACTCGATCATGAGGGTTAGATTGTAGGTTGAGGATCCTGGTGCCATCTAGTCAGCCTCACAGGGATCAAGGAGTTGTTGAGGAGAGTGAGACCTAAGAATTTAACCACACACGACGTGATATCTTTCTGAACCATAATAAAATCCTAAGAGTGAGATCTTTGTGGACATAGCCCAGGAGGGGGTGAACCATGGTAACACTATGTTGTGAAATTGAATGAATGTGTCTTTGTGATTGATTAATTGATTATTGTTGAATGAATGAAGTGATTGAGTAGATCTGGAATTTTACATTCATACATAGAATAATTGTTATAACCGTATGATAAATAGACTAGAGAAAAGTTATGATGTACAACACAAATCTCACTCAGTCTCTAGTTGCAAACACCTGAGTATTGCAGCAACCCATAAGAGCTATCTTGGGTGAGACTGTGAAGTGCATTCTGCGTACTGCGTTTCCTTTTGGGTTACCAGAGGGGTCGATAGTCTTAAGGGATTTAGTTGGGAATCTTATTGGGTACAAACCGATGTGAATTTGTAGTGTTAGGTGGCTAGAGGGAAAGGGTGCAACCAACAAATGGTTCTGTTGCCAACCGATTGGAAGGAAATGGGATTAGGCACATGATATTTGCGGAAGGCATGTCAAAAGAATAGTGGATTAGATGATAAAAAGGTGACATAATGTGCCACTAGAAGGGGATTTTGAGACCTTGGAATCCTACAAAAGCAGAGATCGAAAGTTGGCTAAAGACAAAGGAGCTAAAGTTTGCACAAAAAGATAAGAAAAGCCCCAAGTTAACAACGCGCAAATATCTGGACAAGTACGTATTCATTGAATTACATGAATTATTTTTTTGTGAGTTCCCACACATATTGCAAGAGTGGATCAAAAGATTGAAACACAACCATTCGACAAATCAGATTAGACAGCTATAATGGAATCCAGAAGAGATCACACAAGTACAATGTGTTGATAATAAATTCACACGTGCAGTAGATTTTTGGCTCGACACTATTGTAGCAGGCTTATAACAGAATTTGTAGTAGATATCGTGAAGTCATACATCATAACAGAGAAAGAATTTCTATGTAGGCCTCGAGGAAGGTATATTAGATTGTTGTATACTTCTACTAATATATTTCTCTATAAAAAAGGTGTAATGATAATGGAGTTAGATAACTAAACTTCCCCGCGTGCATGGGGGAAGGGGGGAAGCACTGACATAAATAGGAGAAATGGAAGGAGACGGGGATAAAGGAAGAAGGAGTAAGCCTTGGACCCAATCATGATGGACGATGAACAAATCAAGTGGAACATGGAAACAAATGGAAGGACGGGTAGTGGGGTACCCTACCAATACAAGGTGACCACTAAGAAGAAAGTCGTAGCCACGAGGGAAGGCTTGGAAAGTGATGAAGATGAGGTAGAGGATCTCCAGGCTCTCAAGCAGATTGAGGAAATCCTACAGACGACATATGAGAGGAAGAAGAGAGGTATAGAAGGAAACAATCCTATCCATATTAATGTGAGTGTGGAACCCATAAACCCATGTGTGACCAACACACCAAAAAGAAAACCACCATTTAGACAACCAAATTTCGGGAGAAGGAAGACAGCAGGGAGCACATCTACACAAGGAACAAAAATTGGGGGAGCCAATTCAAGAAGCATTAGTCAAGTATCTACACCATGCGGAGGTAGTAGTTTAGCATTCATAATGGTAGGGCATGATCCCACCATCAAGTTACCAGAATTCAAAGGAGAAGCGTCGAAGGATCGAGAGAAGCACATGTTTATCTGTGAAAATATCTGGGAAGAAAAATAGATCATAGACGAGGACACTAAACTTGCATAGTTAGCTATCACACTAATGGATCACGCACTAGATTGGTATATGATTTTATCCACAAACAATCAACCAGGGACAACGATAATGATTGCGGATAACAAGAAGTTGTTTATAAATGAGTTTTAAAAGCCAAAATCAGAGGACCAATACATGAACGAGATGATAGAAATTAGATAGAAACCAGGAGAATCCTTCTGGGAGATTGACCAAAGATTCAAGAGACTAAAAGGAAAGTTGAAATATATCATGACAGATATGCAACACAAGTACCTGTTTGTTAATTCACTACAACCACACTTAAAATATCCACTGCGACAACAGAATTTTCAAACGCAGGTAGAGGCTCTGCAGACAGCCCTACAACTAGAAGAAAACTAATATTATAAGATAGACCCAGCCATGGAAGAGTTGAAGGAGGATCTGAAGAACTTAACGTTCTAGCTAAACTATAATGAAAGTAAGGACAAATGAGAAGTCATTTAGTGTACCACATGTAGGATAGAAGGACATAATAAGAATGAATTTCAAACATTCGAGTAGTACATGGAAGCAAGAATGCCAAATACATTACCCAAATGAGGACTATGATGCGACATATGCAAGAAACAGGGCCACGATCCATATAATTTTCCAACGATGTAAAAGTACCAGACAGTCCCAAAGAGTTCATATTGCAACTTTTGCAAGTCAGTAGGCCATGATGACAAAGACTGTAGAACCATGGAGTTGATGAGGGAGAGGACATCAGATGCATATAGGGTGCAGGCAAAATTGATGACCGATCAAGCCACACCTCAATTTAACCAGGTACCAGCCCTGTAAAACACTTCGCAACATCAGTATAATATTGTGAAACAAACATATAACACAACATAGCCACAGTACAACACAACACAACCCCACAACAATACTATGCAATATAACCAGGCGCCTTAGTATAACGCGTTGCAATGGGATTGAGTTGGCAACAGAGGCAGAGGATGAGCAAGAGGAGGATTTGGAAGAGGTAGAGGACCAGTGGTATGTCACAATTGTCAACATCCATGACACTATGCAAGAGAATGTCCACTTCCACCAATAACTTGTATGTATTGTCACGCATTGGGTAATGACATGGAAGAATGTCCTACGTTATTAGGGAAGATCTAAAAAAAGAGGAATAAAAAAAATTAGAATGTTCAATGGATTTTAGTAGAAGTGAGGGATGAAGGAAGAAACATAAACATAGTTAAACACAAAGGAGCTAAAATAGGAAACAACGTAGTATGATAAGAGCCAGTACAACACCAATGGGTGAAGAAGCATGCTAAACCAAGGAAGAAATTTGACGTGCAAAATGAGAAGGAGATATTTAAGAAAGATAGACAAGAATTTATGAAGCCTGACATTGCGTCATCCTCAACTGTGCAACATAGTAAGGAAGTACCATAGTACAAGATGCCTCCATCGTTGGATCAAACCAAAGGAATGCAACCCCTGGGACAAGTAACTACAATCAAAGGATTTTTTCAATAATGTGTAAAATTACTAAATGATCCATACTTTTTCAAAGTATTACAAAATATTCTAGAAAGATGTAGCGTAGAGACAGAAGGAAATCTAGAAAAAAAAACACTCAATCACCTAGATACACAGAAGAACAAGTAGGGAGTTCAGGCTGAACACTGACATTGGATATTTCAACATGGGAGGTATCATAGTGGATCTAGGATCCGAATTCAATGTATTACCCAAGAAGACATGGAAATGTATGGGAGAGACCACAATAGGATATACACTCGTTCAACTGAAAATAGCAAACCAACACAGAGTTCTGCCAATAGGGAAGATGAAAGGAGTGACAATAGATCTGGATGGAGTGCGCACTAAAGTTGACTTCGAAGTAATAGAGATAGTGGACAACACAATACCTTACCCAACATTGCTCGACTTGGATTAGGTGTTTGATAACCAGGCCATAATCAACTTAAAGACAAGAAAAAAGAACTTCGATTCAGGAGAATACATGGTCATTGCACCATTAGACCCATCAGATTGGGAAAGGTTCATAGAGCCTACTTGCTTGGACTTGGAGGAAATTAGGCAGTTTTACAGAAAAATTGCGCAAGATGAGGATTACGTAAACCCAAATGCATATGGGATACTCAGTTTGTAGAGAATCACCTCATGTGCAACAGACTCAGATATAGGTTTAGAGAACTAGAAACAGAGGCTACACGAAGTTTCCACAAAAAGATGTGCAAGAATAGACCATGTAGTAAGATGGGTAGGTACGGAGATAAGGGAACCACCGAGCTTCCATGGGGTACATGATCTAGAAGCATTCTTGACACGTTACAAAGATGAAGTGTTAGAAAATCATAGACTCTTAGCACTAAATATAGCACTCAAGGCCACACCTGCAAGATGGTGGGGCGCACACAAAGAAACAATCAAGGACTCGTACCAATGTAATCGGTTACTGCGCATTAGGTTTGGTGCAGAAAAAATAAGCAACCAACAACAGAAATATGATGGACAGGGAGCACCAATGGAACACTTGGATATGTGTAGAGTGTTGTGGAAAATGACACTCCCAAAGGAATGGCCTCATCATTTCGTACACACATTAGAGGGCATCCCAACAAACTAGTATACAGATCAAGAACTCCGCAGAGGAACTACAAGCTGACCAGTACTACAACAAAAATTTACAGTCACTTTCTCATTTAAGCATGAGAACCCCAACATAGACATAGGCCTTACAAAAATAAGAGGGGTGATATTCATTAAGGAACTAGAAGTTGAACTCATAACGGAAGAACAATAACAAAACAAGAAGACAGTGAAAGAATTGTTGTCATGCTACCTTGTGCAGGAAGAAGTACCCGATGAAGATGATCCACATGATATTCAGATTGAGGAAGTTGAAGGAAAAAGAGAAGTGGAAGGTCCACCTCTAGAATCCGAATTAATTGCAGTGCCAATCAAGGTAAATAAATTCAACATTGGGACAGTTGAGAATCCTAAAATGTCCATCATTTGAGACTAATCGGATGAGAAAATACTGGAAAGCATAACAGTGTTCCTACGTGAGTACAAAGAGTTGTTCCCCACAATGTTCACAAAAATGAAAGGAATAGTGGGAACACTAGGTGAAATCAAGATACTACTCAGAGTTGAGGCAAGACTGATCGGACATCGACCATACAGACTAAATTTGATATATAAGAAAAAAGTCAAAGATGTGATCGATAGGATGTTGGAGGCTAGAATCATAGAACCTGTGGGATAATCACAATGGATAAGATCAATGGTAGGTTAGGAGAAAAAACAAGGTAGGATAAGAATATGCGTTGAATTGAGGAAGCTAAATGATGTGTTCCTACATGACCCTTTCTCTATGCCTTTCATAGATGAGATGTTGGAGAACGAAGGAGGACAAGATTAAGATAGCACCAGAAGATAGATACAAGACCAATTTTTCTATAGAATGGGGATCCTACTAGTACATGGTCATCCCGTTTGGAATGAAGAATCTACCAACAATATTTTTCAGAGTAGTCATAGCTGCATTTAAAGAATTTATCCACCATTTTATAGAGGTATACTTGGATGATTGGATAGTCTATAGTCTGTTGAAAGACCATGTAGAAGTCTTGCAGCTGATGTTAGCAAGATGCAGGCAGTGCCAGATATCATTAAACATCAAGAAGTGCATTTTAGGAATACATTTTGGGATACTATTAGGCCATATAGTATGCAAGAAAGGTTTACTAGTATATCCTGCCAGGATTGCAGTAATCGTTAACCTACCACCACCAAAAATAGTTCGTCAACTAAGAGCGACATTGGGACACAGAGGATACTAAATTTTTTGTATAAAATGGTACGCACATATCACCGGGCCAATGGAGAAACTTCTAAGGAAAGACACAAAGTTCCAGTGGAATGAGGATTATCAACACAGTCTAGATACACTGAAAGAAAAGATGGTAACTGCACCAATACTAGTATTCCTAGATTGGGAGAAAACATTCCACGTACATGTAGATGCATTGACCATAGCACTTGGAGTTATTCTGGCGCAGTGAGGAGTAGGAGAATGTTATAATCCTTTAGCATTTGCTAGTAGAAAATTGTCAGAATCGGAACTGAGCTATAACACTACATAGAGGGAAGGCCTAGTTGTGGTCTACGGACTTCAGAATTTTAGACATTACTTACTGGGGAAACATTTCAAGATGTTCACAAACCATTCAACACTCAAGTACATGGTCAACAAGCCAGTGTTGGGGGGGCGAATCTGCAGATGGCTATTATTGTTCCAAGAATTTTATTTTGAGGTAATAGTCAATCTAGGGAAGTTGAACGCAGGACCTGATCACCTGTCAAGGATCACGAATGGGGAGGAACCTACAGACACAGAGGACAAATTTCTATATGCACAACTATTTTTATTCCATATCACTGATGAATATTTCACAGACATTATCCAGTAATTAAGTACAGGGACTGCACCACAGGAATATAACACTCCACAAAATAAAAACCAAGTAGTCTTAGATGCAGACTATCAGTTGATTGCAGGACACTTATAGAAAATGGGCATAGATAACATCTTGAGAAGATGTGTTCTAGAACATGAAAACACAAGGATTTTAGTAGAATCCCATGAGGGAATAGTAGGAGGACATTACGCAGGCAAATATACCGTCTAGAAGGTATTGCCTGCAGGACTATGGTGGTCGACCATTCACATAGACTCAAAAGAGTACTACTAGAAATGCCTTGTATGTCAGATGGTTGGTAAACCGAATAGAAGGGACAAGATTCCTGTGAAACCATAGGTAACTTTGCTGGTATTTTCCAAACGGGAAATAGATTTTGTGGGACCAATTAACCCACCAACAAAGAGGACAGGAGCAAGGTACATCATCACCACGACGAAATACATGACAACATGGGTGGAAGCAACACTAGTCAAAGATTGCAGTGCAAAGACAACAACATACTTCCTGTTCGAGCAAGTGCTTAATAGATTTGGTTGCCCAAGGATTTTGATGAGTGACCAAGGCACTCACTTCATTAACAATACTATTAGGGCCATAACTGAGGAATTTGAAGTCCATCATCAAAAGATTACACCATATCATTCCAAAGAAAATGGGACAGTGGAAGCCTTTAACAAGATCCTTGAAAATGTGCTGACAAAGATCCGTAACGCTAATAGGGATGATTGGGACCTAAAGATACTGACAATATTATGGGAATACACGACCACATGCAAGAAGTTGAAAGGACAAATGCCATTCAGATTGGTATATGGAAAAGAAGCAGTGGTGCCGCTGTAATAATTGGTACCCAGTCTGCACGTAGCAACGATTACGAACATGATATAACGAGGCACAGCATAGGATAGGTTGAATAAATTGACGATCATGGAGGAATATAGGATTCTAGTATAGTTCCACCAAGAAGTCTAGAAAGCAAGGGACGAATCTTGGCATGACAGACAAATCAAGAGGAAAATTTTTAAGGAGGGAGACTTAGTGTTGATTTATGACAGTAAATCCTTTTAGCATCCAGGAAAACTCAGAATGTGTTGCTTAGGAACTTATGAAGTAAAAAATATGACAGATGGGGGAGCTGTACAATTTAAGGATTTAGAAAGAACAAAACTCAGAGGGATGATCAATGGGAGCTGACTGAAGCTGTATAGGGATAGTCAACCCCTTAGAACTTACAAAAAAAAAAACATGTCGCAAGGAGGAAGTCCAGACCAAGGTTATCGCAGCTGCATCACAGTGTGCTGAGGCACCACACTTAGTTGGGCCCCTTATTTATTGAATCTGTTCTTATACGACTGCAAGGATGCGTAGGATCTGGGGACAAAATTCCATTTTTCCTGGCTACTGATCCTCATAGCCCTGATCAGATGGAAGGAGCCTAAGTATTCATTTTTTTCAACTAGACCCAACCCTGCCACGGAGCGTGATACTTATTTTTGGGGGACACTTCAGACTCCAATAATAGAAAAGTGAATCTGGTCATATTCAGAGGCTATCTCAGCTACATACAGGACAACATCAATAACACTTGGAGGGTGACATAGCAATACATCACACAGTATTAGGGCATAGCCAACTTAAAAAAAACTATACATGTGATGTGGATCTAGGCATGAAAATATCCCTACAATCAATGGCTACAGCTATGTTATTGCATCACATAGGTGGACATAGAGATGGCCATTAAGGATTGGGAAGATGACTGGAGGATTCCAGTGCTCATTCGTTAAATACCCACAGGGATAGAGTAGGAGGAGGTAAGATAGGAACATACACATACTGAGGACATAACAGTGCCCAAGAAACCAAGGACAGGTCAGAACAAGGCACACCAAAAAAAGGGGGGACATTCAAAATAGGCACCCAGGAAGGGAAGAATAACAACACAAAGGTGCCACAGGTACAATAGAAACAGGTTGAGACAACACAAGGAACTACTTCAAGTTCTACTGTACAGGAGTAAGGCCAAACTAAGAGGCTATCCATCTGGATAGGGTTTCTGTGCAAGAAGGTGAAAGCACACAAAACACCCCTAGAAATTGGTCATAGCCTATGAGAGAATACACAAGAATGCGCAGATGGCCGAACTTAGGGTGAAAAAGAAGATTGATCAAATTGTGAAAAAAATTGATCAATACCAACAGGAGATCGAGAACCTTCGGGAGAAGCTCACACCTACCACTCCACCATAGGTGAAGGAGAAAAGGAAGCATGAGGAAACAACATAGATAAAGGAGATAGAACGACAAGTCCATACAACGGTTGAATTTTTAGAGAAAGCAGCATAGCTTTGGACAAGGATGGAAGAGGATCAATAGGTCCAGCAGTGGGACCAGGAAGGAGAAATTATAAGTGAAACTATACAAGACCTCAAGCAAAGGAAGAAGATAATGCCAATCACAAAGCATGTCAAAGGAGCACAGTATATGAAGAAACTACACGCAAAAATCATAGTTGCGTAGACATAGAAAAAGGAGCACCGGACTCAAATGGAACCAGTCCAGGAGTGAGCAACAAAGTTCATTGCAAAGGCAGAGGAAGCCAAAATGAATATGGAACAAACCCAAGAAGAGTGCACAAGGATGGTCAACAACGATATTGCAATGCAGGTATTGGACGCATTCAAGGAGAAGACCATGCAAGCCAAAACATAAGCAATGAAGCTCATGGAGAAGTTCCAAGCCATCGCAAAAGAGATTGATGAAGATCGCAAGGGTTAGGTGGCTCGAGACGAGCCACATGTCATTATTGGGGGCCTGTTGGAAGAAGGTCAAATCAGAAAGAAAGGCTATTTTGGGAAGAGAGGTGTGGAAGAGGAGAGCGACAGTTGGAAGGAAAAGAAACACACATGCTTGCATGGAAGACCTAACGATGTTAGGGTTAGGGTTTTGTAATACATTTTAATGGTTGGTGAGCCAGAAATAAAAAGAAGTAGTACTTGGAAGAAGAGAAAAGAAGGGAGAGAAACAAAGGAGAGTAGAGAGGAAGGGTACTGTAAGAACTGTATGAATCATTAAGCTAGTGAGCTAGGGAGGGAATGAGTGACTTGATATTGAGGGTTAGATCACAGGCTGAGGAGCCTGGTGCGATCTAGTCATCCTTGCAGGGATCGAGGGGTTGTTGTGGAGAGTGATACCTAAGAATGTAAACACGCACGACGTGATATATTTATTAACCATAATAAAATCCTAAGATCAATATCTTTGTGGACGTAGCCTAGGAGTGGGTGAACCATGGTAACACTGTGTTGTGAAATTAAATGAATGTGTATTTGTGTCTGATTAATTGGTTACTGTTGAATGAATGAAGTGATTAAGTAGATCTGGTATTTTACATGCATACGTAGAATAATTGTTATAACAAGATGTTAAATAGACTAGGTGACATACAACACAGATCTCTCTCAGTCTCAGTTTGCAAACACCTGAGTATTGCAGAAAACCCATCAGAGCTATCTCGGGTGAGAGTGCGTAGTCCGTTTTGCGTATTGCGTTGCCTTCTGGGTAACTAGAGGGGCCGATAGTATTAAGGGATTATTTTGGGAAGCTTCTTGGTTATGAACCAGGGTCAATCTGTAGTGGTAAATGGCTAGAGAGGAAGAGAACAACCAACAATATCATTTTGGGTAGTTTGGTGTATCAACTTCTTGAGGGCGTAACATTGGCATACGATCTTCGTTTGGGGTGCACTGTTGATTAAGGTTGGTTGACATTGATGTAAACCCTTGAAGAAAGACCCATAGCACAAAGGTTTGGGTAATGGACCCAATATTGTTTGATGTAAATATGACTCATTATTTTTTTGTCGTTGTTGATAAGAAGTAAATATGCATGAACTCCTAAGTGGTCCCCTTATGGTGAAAGCCCTCATGGGAAGACGCTTTGTGGAGTAAGAGAACCCATGCTTAATTATGGAATAATTTGAGAATATTGAATATCTATATGTGTCTGAGGTAACCAAGGATATCTAAACCATAATTCTTAGTGAAGGTGAAGAAAAGAAGGCCAAAATGCAAGGAAGGATAAATTCTTTTGATGGTGCTTTCTAAGGTATGCTATTTTCAGGTCATCTCACCATTTTCGCTATAACTTTTTTTCTATAATGATTCAGATCCTGAAATTGCTATGCCATTGAGAAAAAATATCCAAGTATCTCTGGTAACACATTTATCTTGTGGGTTGTTGTATTTTTGGAGTTACACTCCGTGGAAAATAGGTTTTGTGGCCAGTCCTGAAACTAGTCAAAATCAGGTGTTTCGGGTAAAAATGTCATAACTTCTTCATAATAGATCCAAATTACATGAGACCAAATGTGTTGGTTAGGGTACAATATGTGTTATTTTTTTTAATAGTTTCAGATCATTGCATCAAATATTTTGTGCGGGGCATGCTCTACAAGGTCGCTCTCTAGAATAAGCTAGAATTCAGTAAGGTATGCCATTTTTTCTATAACTCCTTTTCTGAGAGGTTCCAAGTAGTGAAACTTGGAGGAATTGTAGAAAACACATTGAAGAATATTGTATAACAGTTTCATATATTTATAAATTACATGTACAAATTTATGATTATTTCAAGTCAGGGTTCTTGAATAATCCAAAACTAGTCTTGTGAGACTAAAGAAAAATTTGATGAAAAAGCTAGTCTCTTGTTGTTAAAGTTAAGGAAGGTTTACAGGAATGTTATCATATACACCAGGTCTTTACAGAGCTACAAATCAGATTTTTATGATGAAATTGATGAGGGCTTTTGGTTGAGGTACGTGTTGAGTGCATGGTTGAGACAAGTAGTTGAGGTGTATAGTTGAGTACACGAAGTTTCCACAAAAAGATGCGCAAGAATAGACCACACAGTAAGATGGGTAGGTACGGAGATAAGGGAACCACCAAGCTTCAATGGGATACACGATCTAGAATCATTCTTGACACGTTACAAATATGAAGTGTTAGAAAATCATAGACTCTTAGCACTAAATATAACACTCAAGGCCACACATGCAAGATGGCAGGGTGCACATAAAGAAACAATCAAGGACTTGTACCAATGTAATCGGTTACTGTGCATTAGGTTTGGTGCAGAAAAAATAAGCAAACAACAACAGAAATATGATGGACAGGGAGCACCAACGGAACACTTGGATAAGTGTAGAGTGTTGTGGAAAATGACACTGCCAAAGGAATGGCCTCATCATTTCATACACACACTAGAGGGAATCCCAACAAAATGGTATACAGATCAAGAACTCCACAGAGGAACTACAAGATGACCAATACTACAACAAAAATTTACAGGCACTTTCTCATTTGAGCATGAGAACCCCAACATAGACATAGGCCTTACAAAAATAAGAGGGGTGATATTCATTAAGGAACCAAAAGTTGAACTCATAACGGAAGAACAATAGCAGAACAAGCAGACAGTGAAAGAATTGTTGTCATGCTACCTTGTGTAGGAAGAAGTACCCGATGAAGATGATCCACACGATATTCAGATTGAGGAAGTTGAAGGAAAAAGAGAAGTGGAAGGTCCACCTCTAGAATCCGAATTAATTGCAGTGCCAATCAAGGTAAATAAATTCAACATTGGGACAGTTGAGAATCCCAAAATGTCCATCATTGGAGACTAATCAGATGAGAAGATAGTGGAAAGCATAACATAGTTCCTACATGAGTACAATGACCTATTCCCCACAATATTCACAAAAATGAAAGGAATAGTGGGAGCGCTAGGTGAAATCAAGATACCACTCAGAGTTGAGGCAAGACCGATCGGACATCGACCATACAGACTAAATCTGATATATAAGAAAAAATTCAAAGATGAGATCGATAGGATGTTGGAGGGTAGAATCATAGAACCTATGGGAGAATCACAATGGATAAGATCGATGGTAGGTCAAGAGAAAAAACAAGGCAGGATAAGAATATGGATTGAATTGAGGAAGCTAAATGATGTGTTCCTACATGACCATTTCTCTATGCCTTTCAAAGATGAGATGTTGGAGAACGAAGGAGGACATGAATTTTATTCATTCCCCAATGGATTTTCTGGATACCATCAGATCAAGATAGCACCGAAAGACAGATACAAGACCAATTTTACTACAGAATGGGGATCCTACCAATGCAAGGTCATGCCGTTTGGAATGAAGAATGCACCAACAATATTTTCCAGAGTAGTCATAGCTTCATTTAAAGAATTTATCCACCATTTTATAGAGGTATACTTGGATTATTGGATAGTCTATAGTCTATTGAAAGACCATGTAGAGGTCTTGTAGCTAATGTTAGCAAGATGCAGGCAGTGCCAGATATCATTATACATCAAGAAGTGCATTTTCAGAATACGTTTTGGGATACTATTAGGCCATATAGTATGCAAGAAAGGTTTACTAGTATATCCTGCCAAGATTGCAGTAATCGTTAACCTACCACCACCAAAAATAGTTCGTCAACTAAGAGAGACATTGGGACACACATGATAGTAAAGTTTTTTTATAAAATGATATGCGCATATCACCGGGCCAATGGAGAAACTTCTAAGGAAAGACACAAAGTTCCAGTGGAATGAGGATTATCAACACAATCTAGATACACTGAAAGAAAAGATGGTAACTACACCAATACTAGTATTCCCAGATTGGGAGAAAACATTCCACGTACATGTAGATGCATCAACCATAGCACTTGGATCTATTCTAGTGCAGCGAGGAGTAGGAGAATGTTATAATCCTTTAGCATTTGCTAGTAGAAAATTGTCAGAATCAGAACTGAGATATAACACTATAGAGAGGGAAGGCCTAGCTATGGCCTATGCACTTCATAATTTTAGACATTACTTACTGGGGAAACATTTCAAGATGTTCACAAACCATT
The DNA here is from genome assembly GCA_900067695.1 of Picea abies. Lineage (NCBI taxonomy): Eukaryota > Viridiplantae > Streptophyta > Pinopsida > Pinales > Pinaceae > Picea > Picea abies. The sequence continues at coordinate 4,542 of CBVK0102430878.1, read as the reverse complement.
CAATGCTCAAGTACATGGTCAACAAGCCAGTGTTGGGGGGCGAGAATCTACAAATGGCTATTACTGTTCCAAGAATTTGATTTTGAGGTAATAGTCAATCTAGGGAAGTTGAACGCAGGACCTGATCACATATCAAGGATCACGAATGGGGAGGAACCTACAGACATAGAGGAAAACTTTCCAGATGCACAACTATTTTCATTCCATATCACTGAGGAATATTTCGTAGACATTATCCAGTAATTAAGTACAGGGATTGCGCCACAGGGATATAACATTGCGCAAAATAAAAACCTAATAGTCTTACATGCAGACTATCAGCTGATTGCAGGACACTTATAGAAAATTGGCAAACATAACATCTGGAGAAGATGTGTTCTAGAACATGAGAACACAAGGATTTTAGCAGAATCCCATGAGGGAATAGTAGGAGGACATTACGCAGGCAAATATATTGTCTAGAAGGTATTGCATGCAGGACTATGTTGGTCGACCATTCACATAGACTCAAAAGAGTACTGCTAGAAATGCCTTGTATGTTAGATGGTTGGTAAACAGAATAGAAGGGACAAGATTCTCATGCAACCATAGGTAACTTTGCAGGTATTTGACAAACGGGAAATAGATTTTGTGGGACCAATTAACCCACCAAAAAAAAGGACAGGAGCAACGTACATCATCACCACGATGAAATACATGACAACATGGGTGGAAGCAGCACTAGTCAAAGATTGTAGCTCAAATACAAAAACATACTTCCTGTTCGAGCAAGTGCTTAATAGATTTGGTTGCCCAAGGATTTTGATGAGTGACCAAGGCACTCAATTCATTAACAATACTATTAGGGCCATAACTGAGGAATTTGAAGTCCATCATCAAAAGATTACACCATATCATTCCAAAGCAAATGGGACAGTGGAAGCCTTTAACATGATCCCTGAAAATGCACTAACAAATATTCGTAACGCTAATAGGGATGATTGGGACCTAAAGATACCGAAAATATTATGGGAATATAGGACCACATGCAAGAAGTTGAAAGGACAAATGCCATTCAGATTGGTATATGGAAAAGAAGCAGTGGTGCCACTATAATAATTGGTACCCAATCTACGTGTAGCAACGATTATGAACATGATGTAATGAGGCATAGTATAGGATAGACTGAATCAATTGATGATCATGGAGAAATATAGGATTCTAGTACAGTTCCACCAAGAAGTCTAGAAAGCAAGGGACAAATCTTGGCATGACAGACAAATCAAGAGGAAAATTTTTAAGGAGGGAGACTTAGTGTTGATTTATGATAGTAAATCCTTTTAGCATCCAGGAAAACTCAGAATGTGTTGGTTAGGAACTTACGAAGTAAAAAATGTGATAGATGGGGGAGCTGTACAATTTAAGGATTTAGGAAGAACAAAACTCAGAGGGATGATCAATGGGAGCCGACTGAAGCTATATAGGGATAGTCGACCCCTTAGAACTTCCAAAAAAAAAAACATGTCACAAGAAGGAAGTCCAGACTGAGGTTGTTGCAGGTGCATCATAGTGTGCTAAGGCACCACACTTAGCTGGGCCCCTTATTTGTTGAATCTGTTCTTAGACGACTGCAAGGATGCGTAGGATCTGGGGATAAAATTCCATTTTTCTTGGCTACTCATCCTCATAGCCCTGATCAGATGGAAGGAGCCTAAGTATTCATTTTTTTCAACTAGACCCAACCCTACCATGGAACACGATACTTATTTTTGGGGGACGCTTTGGACTCCAAGAATAGAAAAGTGAATCTAGTCATATTCAGAGGCTATCTCAGCTACATACAGGACAACATCACTAACACTTGGAGGGTGACATAGGAATACATATCACATTATTAGGGCATAGCCAACTTAAAAAAAACTATACATGCGATGTGGATCTAGGCATGAAAAGATCCCAACAATCAATGGCTTCAACTATGTTATTGCATCACATAGGTGGACATAGAGATGGCCATTAAGGATTGGGAAGATGATTGGAGGATTCCAGTGCTCATTCGTGAAATACCCATAGGGATAGAGTAGGAGGAGGTAAGATAGGAACATACACATACTGAGGACATAATAGTGCCCAAGAAACCAAGGACAGGTCAGAACAAGGCACAACAAAAAAAGGGGGGACATCCAAGATAGGCACCTAGGCAGGGAAGAATAACAACACAAAGGTGCCACAGGTACAACAGAAATAGGCTAAGACAACACAGGGAACTACATCAAGTGCTACTCTACAGGAGTAAGTCCAAACTAAGAGGCTAGCCATCCAGATAGGGGTTCCATGCAAGAAGGCGAAAGCACATAAAACACCCCTAGAAATTGGCCGTAGCCTATGAGAGAATACCGAAGAATGCACAGATGGCTGAACTTAGGGTGAAAAAGAAGATTGATCAGATTGTGAAAAAAAATGATCAATACCAACAAGAGATCGAGCACCTTCGAGAGAATCTCACACCTACCACTCCACCATAGGTGAAGGAGAAAAGGAAGCATGAGGAAACAACATAGATAAAGGAGATAGAGTGACAAGTCCATATAGCGGTTGAATTGTTCAAGAAAGTAGCATAGCTTTGGACAAGGCTGGAAGAGGATCAGTAGGTCCAACAGTGGGACCAGGAAGGAGAAAGGATAAGTGAAACTATACAAGACCTCAAGCAGAGGAAGAAGACAATGCCAATCATAGAGCGTGTCAAAGGAGCACAGGATATGAATAAACTACATGCAAAACTCATAGTTGCATAGACATAGAAAAAGGAGCACCGGACTCAAATGGAACCAGTCCAGGAGCTAGCAACAGAGGTTATTGCAAAGGTAGAGGAAGCCAAAATGAATATGGCACAAACCCAAGTAGAGTGCACAAGGATAGTCAACGATGATATTGCAGTGTAGGTATTGGACGCACTCAAGGAGAATACCATGCAGGCCCAAAGACAAGCAATGAAGCTCATGGAGAAGTTCAAAGTGATCGCAAAAGATATTGACGAAGATCAAAATGGTTAGATGGCTCGAGACAAGCCACATGTCATTGTTGGGGGACTGTTGGAAGCAGGTCAAATCAGAAAGAAAGGCGTGGAAGAGGAGACAGACAACTGGAAGGAAAAGAAACACACACACATGCATGGAAGTCCTAACAACGCTAGGGTTAGTGTTTTGTAATACATTGTAATGGTTGGTGAGCTGGAAATAAAAATAAGTAGTACTTGGAAGAAGAGAAAAGAAGGGAGAGAAATAGAGGAGAGTAGAGAGGAAGGGTATTGTAAGAAATCTATGAATCATTAAGTTGGTGAGCTAGGGAGGGAATGAGTGACTCGATATTGAGGGTTAGATAATAGGATGAGGAGCCTGGTGCGATCTAGTCAGCCTCGCAGGGATCGAGGGGTTGTTGAGGAGAGTGAGACCTAAGAATGTAAACACACATGGCATGATATATTTATGAACCATAATAAAATCCTAAGATCAAGATCTTTATGGACGTAGCCCAGGAGTGGGTGAACCACGGTAACACTGTGTTGTGAAATTAAATGAATGTGTATTTGTGTCTGATTAATTGATTACTGTTGAATGAATGAAGTGATTAAGTAGATCTGGTATTTTACATGCATACGTAGAATAATTGTTATAACTAGATGTTAAATAGACTAGGTGACATACAAAACAGATCTCTCTCAGTCTCAGTTTGCAAACACCTGAGTATTGCAGCCACCCATCAGAGCTATCTCGGGTGAGACTACACAGTCCATTTTGTGTACTGCATTGCCTTCTGGGTAACTAGAGGGGTCGATAGTCTTAAGGGATTCTTTTGGGAAGCTTCTTGGTTATGAACCAGGGTCAATCTGTAGTGGTAAATGGCTAGAGGGAAAGATAAAAACCAACAATCTCATTTTGGGTAGTTTGGTGTATCAACTTTTTGAGGGCATAACATTGGCATACGATATTCGTTTGAGGCGCACTGTTGACTAAGGTTGGTTGTCATTGATGTCAACCCTTGAAGAAAGACCCATAGCACAAAGGTTTGGTTAATGGACCCAATATTGTTTGATTTAAATATGAGTCATTATTCTTTTGTCATTGTTGATAAGAAGTAGATATGGATGAACTCCAAAGTGGTCCCCTTATGGTGAAAGCCCTCACAGGAAGACGCTTTGTGGAGTAAGAGAACCCATAATTAATTGTGGATTAACGAGATGAAGGAAAGTGAACTTTTCAGAGAACATGTCCTATATGGATAGTGCTTTTCATGTCATTTCTGGTGGTATGTGGAACATCACATAATTCCTCACGGTTAGAGAGTTATGGCCATGAGAAGTTGGAGACCCGAGGTTTGGGTAATGGACCCAAGTTTGTTTGATGGGTAACGATATGAGTTATGATATATTTTCAGATAATACTATTCTATATGGATCGTACATTTCATGCCATTTCTAGTGGCATGTAGAATGTCACATAACTCCTCACGGTTTGAGAGTTATGGCCTTACGAAGTTGGAGGACCCTCATATGTCATCTAGAAG